>PVHY01022141.1:0-22828 GCA_004024945.1 Uropsilus gracilis
GAAGGAAGGAAGGAAGGAAGGAAGGAAGGAAGGAAGGAAGGAAGGAAGGAAGGAAGGATACACCTCTGATAAGGGGGACTACTGTAGTTTTCACTTAGTGCTCAGTGACATTAATTACAAATACTTTGTTGCCTCATGTTAGCATTGGTATCCCTCCCCACTACAGATGTGTGCCTACTAGAGCTCTGTTGCTGATCAATCAATTCCTTTCCTTAATTGTTTCTGTATTGTAGCTATTAATTAATGTCTTTATTAATGTGGTGAAATTCTGTAAGTCTGGAAGTCTATCATATTTAAGTTGGCTTCAGATTTCTGTTTTCTCGGTCTGCATTCAGTTCTAATGTGCCTTTCCAAAGTCATCTTCTTCCGGTTTATTTCTGGATAGGATGCCTCACTTTTACTCAGGTCATGCACTGACCATCTGTAATGGTGCTGTCCTGTTTGCTTTCAGAAAAGAGTGAAAGTACTAGAAAAGATGTAGCTCTTAAAAGTCCATGACCAGAAGAAAACATGCAGCTTTAAAAAGTTCATGACCTGAATTGCCACAGGGAGGGTGGCCCAAGCTGCTCTGTGGAAGGGTCAGGAACATCATGTTCTGGGGTGTGATCCACCATGGCAGCTTGTCATTCTCGACCTGACCCTTTGTGCCTGTGGACTCAAGCCTCTGCTCAGTGACACTTGCTGTCCAAAGCAGTGATTTTTTATGGACTATAACATCTTTATTACTGATTTTATTTGACCTACGACTAATGAGTCTGTGACTGGTATAAGTGGGATGAAATGCTATTTTTAACAATGTGCTCTGCATAGACTCAAACATATTGCTGTTGTTAGCACATTTACAACAATAAGCTTGTCTGCAAATAAGGGATAACACCACCTTTTACAAAGGCTGATATTATTTCACAGATGCTAAATACTTGCTGCCAAGTTCTGTGAAGGACACTTGATCTCCCAGTGCCCCACCCCTCTCCACAGACCACCTGCATTACACTACCAGGCCTTATATTCAAACCTACAGGGCTAAGGTAAATAAGAGTTTACCTAGAAAACCCCCTCTTTTAGAGGGAGGAAGAGAAAACAGCTGGGATTCCTTCCTAAGGAGATTTGGAGGTACTTTTGCCAGAACACCCATCCTACTGCAAACCAGCCCTGCCCAGGACAGTATTTAAGCAGCTTGAGGGTGCAGTAGTTGGATATTTAAACAATGCTTTTAGTTAGGAATTAAAACCACTTACCATGTTAAAGGCACAAGCCATGGGGTGGACGTAGGGGTTGAGTGATGCCTCCCTGGTCTGGGGAGTGATAAATGTGTCACATGCCTTTTCAATCTTTGAAACAAGCAGTTTCAGTGACACGGCCCTGCTTTCACGTATGAAGTGATTGTCAAGCTTTCAAGTCAGCATGTATTCTTGTGCATTCTGGACAGGCTGCTGCAGTTTGGGGGTCAAGGAGATATATTTCAGGCACCCTAGTTCCAGTTTGGAAAAAAATCTCTAACAGAAACACTGGTATGAAAGGTGTCAGGGGCATAGACTGATTCACAAAAACACCTTTAACCACATTTACAAGAAAAATCTTAGCTAAAAAAAATCTAAAAAGTCTTTATGGGCTTATTCCAGTAAATTGTTAAAAATGTGAAACATAATGTAGCACGAGTGAAATCTCAGCTTCTCCAAGAGCTTCCATATAAAGGATTGGCAATATCCTGCTGACTTGGGATGGAAGCTGCGGGTGATGTAATCTTCCTTTATAAAATCAGAAGTTCCATCAGAATAACAGCAAAGATGGATGTGAAAAGGTGTTTCGATTGGCTATGTTCTGAAGGCATCTTTCAGCATTGACTTTAATGATTCTCTAAGAGACTGACCAGGTGCCACCCATGTGAAACTAGGAGGCTGTCTTCAATGACTGAGTGAGAAATGTTGCATGAGCATGAAAAAGGGTAAAATGAAAGTAGAGTGAAATTGAGCATTTGTTTTTATTAACTTTTTGAAACTAGTATATCTGTGTGCAAAGGGATAGAAAAGTAGAATTGTAGTATCTAATGGGCAATAGATAGTTGTCCTACAGTTCTTCAGAACTCTGGAGAAAACAGCTTGTAACCACACCCTGCATTTTATGCTCAGAAGGCAGATTTAAAACAAATCCATATCTGGATACTATTGCAAAGTATTTGCTTTAATGATTACTAAAATAGCGCAATGTTTTCGACTAGGTGCAACTTTCCCTCCCAAGGGGACATTAGGCAGGTCTGGCAATGCTTGTGTGTGACTAAGCTCCTGGTACCAGGTACGTAAAGGCCAAGGATGCTGCTAAGCATCCCACAGTGCAAAGGACCGGTCTCAAGTAAACAATGATGTCCAAAATGTCAGCTGTGCCGACAGTCAGACACTTCTTGCACTTGGATAATGTTTAGTAAAGCTGAATGAGTGTCAACAACATGTTCTCAAAGGACATGCATATGTTTAGTGACAAGAATCAGGGATGACCTTAGATGAACTGGAGAGCTGGCTAGTGTGTGAGACCATGGAAGCAGTTTACAAATAGAGTCTTACAGATCCAAGGGCAGGAGCTCAGATTTAAGAGTGAGAGAGAGAGAGAGAGCATATGCAAATACAAAATCAAAACATCAATTTTAAGTATATGTGGGGAGTCTGAAATCATGAGTGTAAAAGAACTATCATTTGGAGCTTTCTTACCTGGAGAAGAAACCATTTCATGTGCTCTGATTACTTTTGGCATGGGGGCAGGGGGAGCGACAGGGACAGGAAAGAGTTTGGCTCTTCTAAGCCTTTCAAATAATTGCTGTGAAGAACAGTTTGTAACCGTTACGTAAAAGGGCCAGAGCACACACAATATCTAGGACATTTCCTAACGAGTGTACATTTTCTTAGATTTGCCGATGGACAAGAAAAGTTGGATTTGAGGCACAGCAAAAAGCAGCCTAGGCATTTTTGTCAATGGAGGAGTAGATTCCTTTTCCTGCACAGTAGCATAACTGACATTTTTTCCCTCCTTAATAAAGACTTCCACTCCCTTGACCTTTTGAGTTGACCTTCTAAAATACAGTACACTCTTTCTTGCATAATTATCACCTGTTCTGCTACACAATTATACTTGGACTCACACTTCTGCATCAAAGACATTCAGAATACTTGAACTGCAAGGGTCCCTAGGGGCTGCAACATGCCTTCCATTTTCAGTTCATGGCAGAGAAAATCCAGCAGTTTTATGAGTAGCCACCTGTAATTCTATTACTGAGAGATCAGTCATATGATTTTACAATATTAATCATAATTATTAATCATGATAGAGTAATCATATAATAAAGCATATCTGAAAAGACTCAGAGGGTCATTTAAAACACCAACATTCAGTAGGAGTTATTTTGCTGTATAAAAATTTTCCCTTTCCTTGGGTATCAATGAAACTTCACCCTTGAGTTTTCAGTGGTTTGTTTAGCAGGTATATATACAAGGGCTTTCATAACATCCTGGAGTTTCTCTACATATAAATGATAGGAGCAACAGCTTCAGACTGCATGGCAAAATTATTCCAGGCATGTTTCCATTTCATATATTGCAACAGATGGTGAAATCCCAAAAATGCCAGAGTGGAGCTCAACAAACTAACAGAGGGCTGAGGTCAACACGGGCCAGAGAGCGAGGGAGAAGACAGAACAGGCAGGCCTTGCCGTGGGCTACCACTACCACTGGCAGCTATGCTTTGTCAAGCAATACCTAAGCGAGACTCTCAGTATCTCACACATACTAACATATTGACCTATCACAACAATCCTGGGAAACATGGACAGTTAAAATCCCATTTTAAGACTGAGGAATTCAGCCTTGTGAGGTTGACCCCTCAGGCTCATGGCTTGGAAGAGGTGGAGCTGGGAAAGCACTCAGCTGCTCACATGTTGATTCTGTGTTATCAGCTGCCAGTAGGGGTTATGGATTTTGTTCTAAGTGTGAATAGGTGCTTAGTACTTAGTAACACTTCAGCATTATTTACTATCAGCACTGTATGTGTGCACATGCCACCTCCGGAAAGCGCAAATGTTATTTCCACTTCAAGTGATGAAGCATAAGGGGAAGTTCTGGGACATTTCAGAGGCTGTCTGGATCCATGGAGTGGCAGTTACAGCAGAAAAGCTCCTCTGAGGACGTGGGCCTCAAAGTAGGGCAGATGGCTGTGTGTGGGCTGGAGCTCAGGGGAGCTGGGATATCTGTCTGTTCACAAGGCACCAAAGACAGAGAGGCCATTCTGCATCCTTGCCCAGGCTTCCTATTCTACTGCAGGAGAGAAGGGTTGACTGCTAAGATATTGGCGTTTCCTTTCTGCTCACTAGTAATTGTGTATCCAAATTATGTAACACTCCTAATGATCAGACCAGGTTATTCCTAAATCTACAGGAAATATCTAAACTAAGCCCTAAAGTTTGTAAACTCAGGGGCCTACTTTCCAGTTCTCTTCCATCTCTGTGTAGACAAGGGGTGGTGGACACAAGATCCTGACTCCTCAGTTCAGCTGGCAAGTCCCAGTGACCAGTTGCTTGACCTTGAGTTGCAGGTTCCAGGGCCTTTATCGCAGCAGCTGTGGCAGAGCTCAGTGCTCCTAGGCCTCCTGCTCATCTCGCTAAACCGAGGAGCACACTTTAGGAGGAGCTGGGGTAAGTGAGATGGAGAAGAGAAGAGAGATTAGCAGGAAAGGAAAATATAAGCACATTGCAAGAAAGTTGCTGAAAGATAGTGCATAAAAGTTGCACTCACATGAAGGGAAGGAGCGTTGCAGGGAGAAGTCCATCCAAGGCAAATGAACTTCTCAGATGTGGAAACCTGACAGAACATGTAAGACCTACTGACTCTTCACACATCTCAGAGGATGTCTGGATTTAATGAGCTGTAGTTTGAGAAGAAGGTTCTTCATGCCTCCAGCTGAGAGAGTGACATAAAGGCTCCAGCAGCTTAGTTGGCCAAAAAAAGGAAGACATGGCAACATGGTAGGACCAAGTGGGTGGGGACTGATCATGTTAAACAGAATGCAGACATCATATGGCTTCAGGAAACAAACGGGAACATAAAAGGCAGTTAGGATAATGACCCCCCCACCCCCACCCTCCTGCAGGAGAAGATCCTACTGCCAAGAGCATGTGATCCAAGTGTGACTGGCACTTCCTTTTTTAAAAAAATAATATATATTTTTATTGAATACGTTTTGTTTACATTTGCCTTTTCCCCCACCCCACCCTCCTGTTCCCTCCATCTCTTTGGCATTTCCTTTTTGCTGCAGGTGCCACAAATTCTGCCAGGCCTGCTAACTCTCTCTCCCCCATCTGAACTGCTTCGATTATGTTAGGACACATGTTGCCCAGTGTATCACAGGCATTGCCAACACACAGGCAAGAGCTAAAGGACTGTCATTCTTTTGTTAGTCTCTTGCTCTTTTTTATCTGGGCCCTCACGGGTTCAGGAGGGCATGTTTCCCTCACTTCCCTTCCTCTTTCTGCTGATTATGGTCCTGATCCTCTACCTAGGAGTCTAGTCTACCTCTGGACTATCTTTCTCTTCTTTCCATGAACCTACTTCTTTCTCCTCCTCTCTTCCTCTTCCTCCCATTCATCATTCCCTCCCTTTTCCCTCCACCAATTCTTTACCCGTGACCTGGCTAACATCCACACCAATGGTGCCTTGAATACTTGCCCAGCTCATGCCTGACATCTCAAGGAGAGAGCATATTGGCTTTTCCTGTGGAAGTTTCCTGAGTCTGGGATCCAAACCAGGTTTTTGTGTATCTTCTCTGTTTCCATCCTGCTGTGATGTGTCTGCACTTTCCAACATGCGGATCTTTATAAAATCTTGACTTTGTTTTTTTTTCCTCTGTACCTGACCATTCAGTTGTGCCCTCTCCTGGCAGGGCCATAGTCTACAAATTAATTTCAGCCCTCAACAGGGCCCACATTCCAGGTATGCCTCCTGCCCCATAGACTAGATCAGCACTTGAGGATCACACTTACCTCCTGGGGAGAAATGAGCATAACCCATGAAAAACACTTTCCAAGAACATTTCGTCTCATTTCTGAAGCATTGCCAACTTGGCTTTTTACTGGGTCGTTGCATTCTGTAGCTGGTCTGGGCCCAAATGCTGGCAACTACTCAGGATTTCCTGAAATAGTCCTCGGGTGCAACATGGCCTGTTGTCCTTTCCCTGGGGAGCAATCTATCCCAGCTGCTGATACCTGATAGTGTGGCTACTGGTAATTTCAGAACCTGAGTCATAGAAGCTTTCTGGAACCTTCCCACTGCTCTTTGCTCCAATTCTTGAGTCATAGAGCTGCACATGTAGGAAGCAAACTATGTCAACAGGCTCAGTGGCACCAAGGCTGACCCTTAGATTTGCTAACAAGGGGCTAATCATGCTTTCCTTTTCAGCATAGCTGAAAACACTAAATTTAACTGGGGAAATTGAGCTCACCAAGTCACCATTATCCTGATTACACCAGAACAAAAAATGATGGCCTTCTCTTCTGGACAAACAACCATCTTCTTTGTAGTCTTAGTCTGGGTAGTAGTAGGGAGGCAATGATGTCAACCTCAGGCCTGAGCCTAGAGCATAGTGGGTGACCTAGAGCCTAAAAGCTAGCTTGTGTAGGCTTTCCTTGCACAAGCAGATCTTGAAAGGACTCCGGAGGTTGTAAGCAAACCAAAGGAACTCCAGCTTGTATCAGTGTCTTCTTAGGCTTCTCACCAGTAATTGCCCTACCCTGAGAATAGCTCCATTATTTCTTTCAGGATAATGTGTCTGTGATCTATGTACAGCTCTATTGATCATGGTTGAACAAAGATACACGTGACATGTCTCCTTTTCTAATTGGCATCATTAGTCTTATACAAGAATGACCACACATTCTAAGGAAATTATAAAAAGAATCTTGTCAAGGGGATGGTATGGATTCTGCCTTGACCTGGAGTCCCATCTACCAGTTCCTTGTATATAGTTGCCCTTAATGAAATGTGACTACTGGGCAAATCTGCTTCACTCCTCATACTTAAGTTACTATCTCAATTGAAAGGTACTTAGCTGTTCCCCCAGTTACATAGAGGTCAGAAGTGAGCTGGCCAGAGCCGATGAAGCCCTATAGTCCTTTTGAATTCACAGACCTAGAGCTCTCAGACAGGTGTCATCCCAGGCTTTTCATATATTTGTAGTAATGGCTTTATCCTCCAGTTCCTTTTTCCATACTTGCCCCCCAGATGTGAGAGTCACAGGGAAAGACCTACTCTTGGCTACTGTCTTATCCCCAAATAACACTTGACAATAGACTCGCTGAGAGGATAAAGGCACTGGGTGTTCTGCACTGATAACTTGTGGCCATTGCCTCTGCCCATGGGAACCACCAGGGGTGGGAGAGACCTGGTCACTGGCAAATACTGTCTGGAAGCCAAGTGTAACTCACTTGTGATGACAGGTCACTGCAGGGTTCAGTGTTCTGCCTGAAGATCTTGCCTCTTCTCTGCATGACAACCGCTCCATCCTGGAACACAAATCTACAGTTCCCTCCAGAGCAGGGACCTTCCATATGCTTTCAGACCTAAGCACTTTTAGCCCTGGATATGCAGGACAGCTCATGGACAAAACTTTATCTTATTCAGGCTTGTTCCTGAACAGGAGGACATTGGTCTCAGAGGTTTCCTGCTGGTCAGTGTCTGGAGGAGTCATAGGCCAACTAGAAATATCTCTAGAGTATCTTCCAGTATAAATAGGATAGGTGCAAAGACTATCCCTCCTGGCTCTAAGGAGTGAGAAAGACATCCTTATGAGAAATTTGATAAGCTTTCCACTTCCCAAATGTCCAGTGAGGACCCTTGAGGTTGGCCAAGATACTCAAGGTCTTGTCTTCTCAGTGGCTTCCAGGGTGCATTTTTCTCTCTTATTATGAGCTCCTAGAATCTGTTCCCTACCTGTCTCTCACAACCAGTCCCACAACTAGAGTGTGGGGAGATTTCTAACAGAGTGGTTACTCTAGCTGCCAGGCAGCCGTGGGCTTGCACCCAGTATCTATTCCCTCAAGAATGCTACATAGCAAACCACTCTAAACCTAGTGACTCAGGACAGTAAGTATTTATCTCTTGAAACTACAGGTTGGGGGTGGGTGGCTTAGATTTACTGGACTCACACACATGGCTGGCACTCAGCTGGTTCTTGGCTATGGTGGTCTTGTCACTGGCCAAGTGTCTGCTTACTCAGCAGGCTAGCTCAGACGTGTTCTTAGAGCAATGGCAGTAGGGAATAGCTCGGAAATTGAAATTGTGCAAGAGCTTCAGGCACCTCAGCTTTGTCCTGTTTGCCAGTTACCCTTTTTCCCCCATCCCTGAGCCCAGAGCCAGAGTGGTTGGGCAGTATACAGTTTCATGGTAAATCTTTGTAAACCTGAAGGAGGGTCACCCTGATTCCCCTACTGAAGGGTGTATGAATGAGCCAGAGTTTCCTGAGAAGCTGTAGAGCTTTCAATATTCCCTCCCTGCCCTGACTGCACATATCTTGTGCTCTTTCTCTCAGTGAGTTGCTCTGTACCCCACTCCTCTCTCCTTAAATGGCATGTTCTTGCTTTTAATTGAATCCCAGGATTTCCACAGAATCCCATCCCATCTTCCTGCCTATTTCTCCACTGCCTGATGCCTTTATCTTGGCAGCATTCCACATTCTACCTCCACTTCTCTCCAAAGCTCTGGAGCACCTCAGCCTGTGCCTCAACCTTAGGCTGTGGTTTGAGGACAGTTTTCTACCTATTCTGAGAATGGGGACAAGACATCTATAAAGCAGTACAAGTCCCACATATCCTTAAGCAGTATTTTCCCTTGACCCTGGGAGTCCTTTCTCATTTCTTCCTAACATTTTTTTTCCCCAGAAATATCTCCGAAAGAAAGGTCCACACCCACTACTTCCATTCCTTATCACATCCTCTTGCTTTCTGATTATTTACAAGCTGGATTTTCCTTCATATTTTTGCCTACTTACTAGAATATCATCAAAGTTAGAAATGTCATAAACATACTTAATCCTCACAAAATCACTATGATATATGTGATTTTATCAGATATTATCAGAGCCATTTTTACACATGAGGAGGTCAAAGTTCAGCCTGATCGAAGCATTTATGCTGTTACTCAGGGCAGGTGACAGAATGTAGACCCTTGAACAATACTGTGGTCGACCTGGCCACCCCCATAATGGAAAATTTGACCAATGTACTTCTGTGTATCGCTGTTCCTCATCTCAGTGAATCTGGACTCAATGGATAGAAAAAAAAACCCAGTATACATGGACCCATGCAGGTCAAATCTGTATTGTTCAAAGTTCAACTGTATGCAAATATATGTGTTCTTTTTCTTTATATACATGTTTCAGATCAGACAGTGCTCTGTCTGAGTTTCAGATTTACCTTCAGACAACCTCTTTGCGTACATCTGTGTTCTGTAGACCTTGTCTTCTAGAGCTGCCAGTGCTCCCAACCTGATCAGTAGGCTTGCAATCCTCCCTTCTCTCTTCCGTTAGCCCTGACAACTCCATGCTTTTCCCCCTGACTTTCAAAATATACCTTCCATCAGATGTCCTTGCATGACATCTTCCCTTTTGAAGTTAGGCCTCCATTTACCATAATTTTAGGACATAAATGGAAATTTATTAATTTGTAATATTGTTAAATATTTTGCCACTGTGGTCAATCATTTGAAGGTAAATTTGAGGATGACTTTATCTTGAAAACACATGCAAATTTAGTTCCTTCATACTAATGGAAAGTCAGACATGAGATTTTAAAAATATTTCATTGTGATTAAAAACTTGATAGGTTTCTTCTTATTATTGTTTGATTATAAGCTTAAGGCTAAATACATTTTGACACACATATATACATGTACACAATATGAAGTATTTATCTCCTATAAATTAAACTACATTACCAGACATGTCACAGTTTTAAGATAAAAAGTGTCTTCTTATGCAAAAATAAAAATGTTACAGAAAATGTTTTTCATTTTAACATTATTATAATCATCTTGATATTATAGTCATGGTTATAATAGCTAAAAGTAATAAAGAATATGAGGACAATCATTTAGGTATTGAATGAAATATCATTTTTGAGTCCTTATTCTACTTATGACAAGTAAGGCATAGCTTACTAGCTTGGTGATCTGCTTACCTGTTTGAAGTTCAGATGATTATGCACTGATTTTGTACATCATCACTCTTACCTGATGTTGACATTATTTGCTACTTGCCAAGCCCCTAAAGAAACTATTTTTCCTATATATATGTCACATAATCAATATTTTTTTGGTTTTTGGACCATTTGGATATTTGAATTTGTGGAAAAATTACACAGTGACATTTAGGTTCCAAAGTTTTGGATTTGATACAAATGTATAATGTGAGTGTATGTTTATAGCTTCTAAAAATTTCTCAATAAGATATATCTTTATTTCTTACTTTAAGATCATTTGGTGTACATGTAGTTGAAAAGAAATAATAAGCTATGAAAAACACTGTTTTACACTGTTTTTTAACATTTAGGACGAAAGAAAATACTGAGGCATTCCTAATGGGTGAATTTATTTATTAAATCTGTGGAAATTGTATATTAATATTTTTAAATGTGGGTTTATGTTAACTTGACATGGAGATCATTGGCCTAAATTTCAAATAACTATTTTTATTCTTGGCATAAAAACATTGTTTTAGGCCAAATAAAAGTGACCATTCAGTGGTAATTAATTTATAATCCTCAAAATGAAATCGATTGAGACTTACTCCAAATATAAGTTCTAAAATAAACTAAAATTATAACTGGTCTGACTGTTTAACTCTCACAACCAGCAAGTCCTTTTTCACAGAGACCACAAGAGGGAGCTGTTGAATCTCAAACTGAACATGAATTTCAGTCAATTTTATAAAAACCATTCAAATAATGGCCGATCAAATGTAATATGATGTCATAAAGTTGGATTGTTTCTATTTCTACTAAAATAAAAGTTTCACATATAATTAAGACACACCGCAGTTAATTGCAATGAAAATTTTAGAGCAGATAATATTTTCAAGGTGTATATGGTTCCTATACATGTGTTTGGAGAACACAGTATGTTAGAACCGTAAAAAAGAAACAAAATCCTACGGAGTTGCAAAAGAGAGAGATTGATTGGGAAAGGCAGTTTGGAGGAGGTGATATTTAAGAATAGCCAAGGGGTCTGCTGGCAGTGTGACAAATGGAGAGGGAAAAGAATTTGATGTGCAGAGTTCAACATCAGAAAGGTCTCGAGAAACAGATTTGCTTAAAGTATAGGTTGCGCAAAGGTGATTCAGACTAGCATGCAGAAATCTTAGGTTGGGTGCTGTGCGAGCTTTCCTAAATGGAAGGACTTGTTTGTATCTAATTGCTTGAAATGCCAAAATGTGGCTAAATGAGCCTTAACCTGAGGAGGCAGAAGGATGAGTGGGAAACACAACCACTATTGCCTTCCTCTGTTATCCCTGATGGATTTGGCCCTCAAACCCATGATTTGACCCATGATAGTATTTGGGTCAGTGGGGTTAGATTTAGATACAAGGTGTGTTCATTAGGCAGGATTAACCAAATAGTTGTTGAACCTATAGGAGGCATTGGCTCTTAAAATATTTTAATGTTTCTTAATTACTGTATTCTGAACCCAGTGAAGTATAAAATTTTCAAAAATAATTGGAAGTGATTTTTCTTTTTAAAATGACTAATAGTAAGAAGCTCTTACTATATGTACAATATTCATTAATACAAAAACTGACAACTTAAAGTACTTGAGGTAACTTTAAATATCTCAAATATGAACTTTTTTTTGAGCCAGACCTCTCCCCTCTTACCTGCTGCATCTTTTAGTAGTGTACTTTAGTTCATCCCCCTTTCCTGTTCAAAGAATAAAAAATGATTTTTTGAGCTAAACAAAACAAACTTATTGAAAGAGAGATGAATTTAGCTCTTAAACATAATGCAGGCCAAACTGTGAACCACTTGCTTTCACTGATGAAAGTATTTGCAGGATCAGAAGTATACCTGGAATTAAAATCAAGCAAAAATTTATAGTGTAAGCTCTTATATAAAAAGATGAGCAAATAATGTGCTGCTATCATCAACTATTGTTTTTAAGAAATACATAGAAATTGCTCAAACATACTTGAATCCTCTATAAAGTTAGACATTAAAGTATAGCTCAGAAATTTCATTTTCCTGGGGAGTGGCAATAACATGATGCTGTTACTCTGCTTTTTTGATCTTACATTAGAGAGAAAATTAGGGGGTGAGGAAGGATGTTTCATAGTGAAATAGAAACTAATATATGCAAACGCTCTTAAATATCACTGTCAGTTCATAGCAAAATCTGGTTACCTGTAATGTGATCATGTTGTTTGGTATATGTGAGCTGTAAGCTTCAGTTACCAAAATTAAAGGAATCAAAATTCACAGTGTGTTGGAGAGCTTTGTGAATCATGTACTGTGGAAGTTTATTAGAGTTCAGTTTTCATCCAGAATAATCCACTTCAACACACTTTAGAAATGATCAGATACATGTTGACTGGATTCCATCCATGTATCCATAATCCTAAATTCTTCAAACTCTAGAAGTTTGAATGAGAGCTACAATATTGGTATTACTAGACACTGGTAGGTACTTATTATTGAATGAATGAATGAATGAATGAATGAATGAATGAATGAATGAATGAATGAATGAATGGGTAGGTGCATGGATAGATGGAATAAAGGGAAGGATTATAATGAATCAGACTTCTGACTAGAGAATAAATACACATTTGTTCTCTTGAACCGTCACTGTGACAGGGCGAGTCACACACTTAAGGATTATCCTGTCTGGATTTATTCTACAGCTTCATGACTGATTTCAGCAGAATGCTTTATCCTGCTTCCTTATTCATACATTATAAAAAAAATGAATTTGCCATCCTTAGGTATATTCAATACTGAGAAGATTTCCAGGATCTCTGGTACTCAATATTGCTAGCAAGAGAGGATTTGAAATCTTTGTGTAGATTCATTTGATCCTTACAATCTTGATGAAGTAGATACTTTATTATTTAAATTTCACAGAGAAAATTGAAATTGAGAAAGCTTAATAATTGGCCTAAATTCACAATGTTACAACCAGAGTCCATCCTATTCAAATCTCTAAAGCCAGTTTGCTTTCTTTTTCTTTTCTCAATGCTTTTTGCCTCCTTTCAGAGTAGTCAAGAGTGTTAGTTTATTTTTATTTATTTATTTATTAAGCTGTGATTTTCATTTATTTATCAAGCTGTGATACACCATGATCAGAAGTGCTGACTGTGGAATGGCGTTGACACTAGTATCAGCATCAGCCCATCACTTACACTGGCCCTCTAATCTGCGGGAGTCGCTTGAAGACCTTGCCCTTACCTTTACTGGTTTGGAAACTTGGTTATATCAGTTTACCTGGAATTAACCTGTCTCTAGTGAGTGTACTGATCCGCACTGCCAAGTTTCACAAGCCAGAATTCCAATATCCCAATGGCCAGCGGAGGGTAGTGCTTCACACTGGTGAGACTACTCCTGTCCTCTCTCTGGCACCTTCCCAGACATCAAGAGGAAAACGTATGTGTGAGCAGATGTATGGTTGGCAAATTTTGAATTGAAAAAAAAAAAAAAAAGAAAATTAAATGACTTTAGAAAGAGTTCATTGCCTTCAGGTCCTGGAACCACTGATAAAATGATCTTCTAGTAAGGAAGATTCTACCACAGAGTAGATGAAACAGTGATTGCATATTGAGCATTTAGGATGTTCTGGTCACCATGCCAGGTGCTGTAAATGCAAAGATGAACAACAGCGACCCGCCCCGAGGAATGTGTAACCTCACATCTTCTCTCTCCCTTAAACAGTACTCAGTCACCTCTAGCAAATTCTCTATTTTTTATCTATAGACAATATTTTGTTAACTCTAAAGGAATTTTACTTCAGACTCCTAGCTGGGCTTCTAGAATTCCAGAACCACCTCAAGTACTGTTTTTGCACGCTCTTTCTGTAGGAACATTGCTCCTTTGAAGCACTCCTCTCCATTGTCAGGTAATTCTGCTGTGATGGTGTCCTGTATGCTGAATACCCAGGGCATTATTGTTTGTTATCAATCACTCCTGGCACTAGCAGGAAGTAGAAGGTTATTGGAATCAGCCCATGTATGTGTGTCAGATTTCACAGGAACTGATTATAAATATCTCGTGTTTCCTTTTGTTGTTTAAAGGGTTGGCTGACTGTGATGAGAGGTTGTTTGCTTATATTCGTTTTGTAATAATGGAGAACATGAAGGTTTGAAAAGAAGAGGTTAGAGTGTTGGGAACAAGGGAAAATCTAATTTATGAGCAGAATAACTTCGAAATAACTTTACACTGAGAGTTAAGTTTGCTCTAGAATGAAACCAAACAAATTCAGTGTCACCTTCATTTAGGGTCCAGTTTTCATCCTTGCAATTCAGTTTAGTTAAGTTGGAGGTCTGAACTTAATCTGTGTTTGCTGAGTCACCAAAACTGGGACTACAGGGACACTTAATATAGGCTGGGCCAGGGAATGTTTGATTCATTTATTTGTTTGACTCAGTCTGGGTGGGTTGGAAATGTTGGATGAATACAGCACTTTTTATGTGGGAAAGATGAAATTCCCATTTTTATCCAGATAAACAAGACACTAATTTAACTTTATGAAGATATTTAACTTGTAGGGGCTGCTGCTAGTCCTTTCATGTTAGGCAATGGATGGAAGCCCCCCAGACCTGCAGGGTTAGACTGCATGTTTGGGAGCAGAGCCATTCATCTAACAGCCATACTATGTGTGAAGCCACCAAGCTGAACAAAACTGCTCAGAAAATAAAATTTCAAAAATGTGACAAAAGAAAAAAGTCAAAAACAGTCAGCTGAGAGGTGTGTAAAAAACTGCTCCTTCGTTTTTGTTCTTTTGATAGGGCCAGAATCCCAGATGGGACCCCCCCCACTCTTTCTACTGATGATCAGAACCTCCACTACTAGAGATAAACTTATTTTCACTAGAAAGTGTTCTAACTTGATCTTGAAGTCTTCTGGTGCCCTCCCCCAGTCAAAGTATTCTGTTAGCCTCCTGGTTTCAACACAGACTGATAAGCTGATTGTTATTAGTTAACTCTGAGTCTGAATAAGGGACTAAGGAGAAACTGGACACAAAGCAGCTATTTCTGGCTTCAGTTTCATTTAATTCATTAAAACTCTGGAGACTCAGCTCTGCCTGCAGGGGTCCGAGCCCAGGGCTGAGGAGCTGTTGGTGCTTGGTGTTGCCCTTGATCTCTCGCCAGCTGAAGTGAAACCATGTTTAAGCTGTTGCTTAATGTGTGGATGAAGAAAATCACCTTTGCCCTGGTGGCATTTCTAGCCATCACGTGACAGATAAGTCTCACAGTTCTACCAGTGTGATAGCCTTCACAAGTCAGTGCCAGGAGAAATGTGTTAAAGTGAAATCAGGAGACTTGAATAACTGCAGTTATTGGAACTACCCCATTGTGTTTCTCATTCATCACGAAGTCTTTTTACTAAACAGAAAGAAAGAGGCCACTAGGGAGTTTGCTACAGCAAATCCTTATTTATGGAACAGGACACAGTTTATCTACACTGAGATTCTGAGAATTCCACACCATTCCTTTCATTGTTGTGGGTGAACTTTCAACATTTAATTAAGAGTCATAGGCATTTTCTTCCTCCACCCACAGAAAAATTCCTTTAAGGAGTCTTGAGACCATCAACATTCAACAGCTGTTTAAAAGATTGTTTAGCCTTCCAGGATAGGGCTAGGAAATACTTGTATTTATGGTCTTGGGCAAGAAGGGAACTCAAGTGTGGGAAAATTAAGCAGCACCTTAATCAAATTTCAGACCCAGGGGATCTCCTTTCAAAATTTTTATTCAGTTTTATTGGGAAAAGTTGTCATTCGTCACTGGAAAGCTTTAAGTCATATAGGATGATGGTTTGATTTACAAATATTATGACATGGAAACTTTTTTATATAACCTGTTAATTTACATCTCTCAATACAGTTACCATGATGTGGCAGATTTTAATGAGGGTGTGGGTGAAAATTAAATGCTGTGGATCAAATATAGGAGACTAAATTCTCCATGGAATTGGTTGGATTCAATCATTTTATTCCAAATGCTTACTTTGGAGTCTTGAGTACTGTTGTTGGTCTATGTCCAAAGAACTCTAACTGGTTTTGATAAAGTAATTTGGAAGGCTGAACTGTTCTCTCTAAATGATATTCCTAACTCACCTGGCTTTGCTTTGGCTGTGGAGACTTGGAACAGAATGGTAGGAACATTAGAGGTCAGGAGCTCCAGGCCACATAGCCTGATTTAGAAGAAATAAGAAGCAGACAAGAGAAAAATATGCCAGAAGAATAAGATGAATGGAATGCACGTCATTGAGTTGTATTTAGTCATACATGCGTGCTTTCTCAAAACTAAGGCTACCAAACAACTTTTGTTTATATTGGGCAAGATTACTAATATTTACAACATTAAAAAATAAAACTGAGAAGTTTTAGAAATATTCATTTAAAAGCACTGTAAACCAATGTAAATCAACATCTGTATATACTAAATTGAGTTGTTCACTAAAAAATGATGCACACCTGAAACTTATCTAATCTAGTAAATTTACCTAATGTCATAAAGGCAATGTTAACTTAAAAAAAAATTAAGCACAGTATTAATCCCACTGCATAAATAGTAATTTTTTAATGAAAATAAGTATTTTGTAGGATGAAAACATGAATAAAAATAAAAATCTGCCGGGCATGGTGGTGCATGCCTGTAGGTGGCAGCCTAGGAAGACACGGCAGGGGTCAGGGATCGCAGTTCAAGTCCTGCCAGGGGCACATAGCGAGACTTAGTCCCAAAAAAATAGCTGGGCGTGGTGGCGCGTGCCGGTAATCCCAGTTACCTGGGAAGCTGAGGCTGGAGATTGCTTGAGTCTGTGGTACCCCAGGCAATGTGAACCTGAGGTTCCATGGGCAAAAATAGCGAGACCTAGTCTCAAAAAAAAAAAAAAAAAAAATCTAACTTCTGTGTTTAAAAGATGGCTGAATTCTCATGTCTGTTTTGCATTTAATCTGAATATGACACAATGTTGTCTTCATTGATATTCACGAAGAGATCTTAACCTCACACACATGTTTAAGTGGAAAACAGAGGTTTTAACAGTCCTTTTAGATAATGGTGGATTTGAATTTCTTAAAGGTGAGTTGCCATGTAAAATCTATACCCTCTTGGTTTCAGATGCATGCTGTTATATTAAAATCCTCTTTCTTGCTCTCTCAATGAATCTTTTACCTATGCATGATTTGGTATCATCACACACTGACTATTTAACAAGTATTGGTTTCCTAAATTATGCAGATCTTTCAAATGTTGACACATTTCGTTATTATGCAATATTAAAAAAACATATTGTTAATAGAAAAGTCCTTAGATGTTGGGAAGTTGTCAGGTTTATGGCAGCAGATACTAGTTTTTGATAATCTTAATTTTTTTTCTTGAAACTTGAATTTTACTGTTGACAACAAATATCTTCTGTTGTTTTTCTTTCCACTGCAGGATTTTTAAGAAATGTCTACTAAATGACAGGCTCTGAATAACTAAAGTCTGTCAGTCCTCCTTTCAAGTGAAAATAATGTACCTTGGAAACAAAAGTCTTATGACTCAAACTGTTGCACATGTTTCCTGAGATAATCATTGTGCTGCTTTCTGTAAGAGTTCGTTTTATAAGTACTTTCACTGTGTCATACAGATTCTAAAAAGATATGTGCTCAAAGGCTAAGCTTTAGTTTTACTACTCTAGGATTATTCTTAAGTGAAATGGCCTTGTTATCTTCAAGGACAGGGCACAACAAATTTAATGGGACTAGTACAATTGGGGGCCTTGGTTCATGCCAGAGGCCCAGCATTTTTTCCCACCACTACTTTCACAGCATTAGTACAAATGTGAATATGATTTTTTAAAAAGCAAGTGGCAGCATAATTATTTTATTATAACAGAAATAATTCTGACCTTTATGATTCCTTGAGAGAATCTTAGGATCCCACCTGAATGCCAATGATTTAAGGCATCTCAACTCTCTAGCTTTTGGAACCATTCAAGCTTCCCATTTTGTCTATTTGTAGGTGGCCTATGTTACATGATTCATCATTCTTATTAAGGCGAATTTAACTGGACTATAAAACTTCCTGCCCACCTTACTTTAGCCAAGGTCTAGTTTTTTGTCAGATACAAATACTGTACTTTTAAAAGAAAACTAAAGCATATGAAATAGTAATAGCATTTCCCTTCTATTGTTCTGTTTTACATTTTCTATTTATACACTGAGGAAGAATTTCGATTTATTCTTAAAATCATGGAACATTGTTAGAGTTGAAAAATTACTAAGTCTTAAAAAACAAATTTGAACATTTATAGTTGGCTATTATAAATATTGCTGCAATGAACGTATGTATATCTTTCTAAATTAGTACTTCTGTTTTCTTCAAATAAGCACCTAGAATTGCTATATCATGATAGTCTACTTTCAGTCTTTTAAGGACCTGCTTTTCATAGCAACTGCCCCAATTTATACTCCCATCAATTGAGTATGAAGATTCCTTTTTTCCCACATCCTCATCAATCATTAGTTCTTATTTTGTTGATAATAACCATTCTAAGAGGTACAACATGAGATCTCATTGTGGTTTTGATTTGCATTTCCCTAATGATTAGTGATGCTGAGCATCTTTGCCTGTAAAGAAACCAGTGTTAACTGTACAAGTTACATATTAAATAGACTTGCTTTGTGAGAAGTTAGAAGATTATAATTAAGGCCAGACACAGTGACCCATGCCTGTAAGAGGCAGCTTATGGATTTGCAGCTGGGTCTGGTGATCACTGTTTGAGTCCTGCCCAGGGCAACACAGCAAGACCTAATTCCCCCCCCAAAATAGCTGGGTGTGGTGGCACGCGCCTGTAATCCCAGCTACCTGGGAAACTGAGGCTGGGGATTGCTTGAGTCCATGGTACCACCTGCAGTTCCACCGGCAAAAATAGCGAGACGTTGTCTCAAACAAAAAAAAGAAGATTATAATTAACTTCATGCTCATCGTCCAAAAGAGTTAAAATTGACTCATCAGTACTGGTGTCAAATTCTTGATGCAATATATAAAAATGGAAGCTCTTTCACCCCTCAGATTAGTGTCCCAGTTTAGAAAGAAGGTGGAAGGGGGTGTCTTCCTGTCTTCTTATTCATGGGATTATATTATTGTTAGACCTTCTCTTCCCCAGGATCAGAACTGGCTACATAATTTGTGGGTCCAATGCAAAATGGAAGTGCTGTTCCTTTATTTTGAAAGTATTACACATTTTAAGAAGGCAAAGAGAGAGCATTAAACCAAACGTCCATGAAGCAAACTTTTCCCAGGATACACTGTGGGCTAAATGTAAATTTTGGTAGTACTTAGACCATGTGTGAGTTCCAAGAACAGTTTATAGTGGTGTCTTCTGAAACCTTTGAATCTGGAGATTGTGTTAGATGACTGTCATAAAGATGTCCTAGGTGCCCTTCTGCTTGGGGCTGACAGGAACCAGGGAAGCTGGAGACTTAGACACAATATTTAGCACGGTGCCTTCCTTAAAACTGAGAAACAAGTCAGCATCTAACAGCAATTTTTTTTTCTGTAAAGGGCAAATGATGAGTATTTTAAGTTTTGTAGTCCAGTGGTGATCTTCCTTGCAACTTCTTGACTCTTACTACTGCAGGAACACATCCATAGAAGCTAACCATGGGTAAACAATAGCTTTAGGTGTGCCTAAGTATAACTTGACTTATAAGAACAGGCAACTGTGGTATGGACCAGAGTTTGCCAACCTCTGATTTTATTCAGGGCTCACTGGAACCTAGGAAATTCCAGTTATCATAAAAAAACGGAACATCAAATAAGTGGGTAAATCTTTCAGAATTCTGCATTTCACCAATGGCCTGTGTAATCTTGGCTTTAAGCATCTAAATTCAAAGAGCCAGCTCATTCCAGGTAAAGCCCACACAGGCTTTACAGTGAGACAGACAACGAAATTGGGGCAATTTCCCCATCACCATTCCGGTTCTCATGGGCCCTTTATCAGAGACAATGAAAAAGTTTATTGTGTACACCATCACAAACAAGGAAAGGGCAGGATCCTGCTGGAAAATTCAGATTGTTTCCACATTTGCTTCTCTGTAATTGGTGACCCTTTCTTTCTCTGTCCCATACAGATAATGAATAAAAGGTCCACGGTGTATGATGTCACCAGAGTTCTAAAAACAATCTCTTGATTGTTCCACTTTAAGTTCTGTCTTTGCACCCGACTGTGGCTGCAGCTGCTGGACATCTCCCCACCAGCCACTACTTACTCACCAAACTGGCTTTGTCAGTCACTCCACCCCACTCCCACCCCCTCCCTCTTGCAGTCTTTCCTGAGAAGGAAGCTTGGTGGGAGTAGAGATCTTAGGTGGAAACTCGATGTGTCATTTCTAAGAGAACACAAATAGTAAAAGCTGATTCACGACTTCTTACAAATTACATGATTTGATAACACAGGAGATTAGACAGTGTAACTTGCAAATCAAAAATTTTTCAACTTGGCAAGTGTTTAAACTTATATTACTGTTATTATTATTTTCATAAAAGCCAATTTTTTATTCTTTATATTAAGTCCTAGATCTCAGAAGTAATCAGGTTTTTGCTTTGAGCATTCTTTTTGTTTCTTGCTGTTCTATTGATTATAGGGACAGAAAAGTTTCATAAGTTGTATATATATATAACTTACATAATTATATATACACATATATAGTTATATAAATAGCTAATTAAATATATATAGTTATATATACATATATACATATTTAGTTATATATACATAGTTATATATATAACTACATAGTTATATATATACATATATATAAAATTTACATATATGGTATATATACATATATATATAACATAGTTATATATACATAGTTATATATATAATTTACATATATATGACTTTTTAAAGTTCCCATTATATGATTATATGATTATAACTGGGGGAAATTCTATAGTTTGTTCTGGTCTTGTGTCCTCTCTACCAGAACTTGGTTTTCTGGCAATTGTTAAAGTCATCCCCACATTAAAAAGCTACCTTCCAGTTACCTCTGGTGTCATCTCCTCAGAGACTCTGAGTCCTGACTTTTCCCTCCTTGGGTTGCTATCCTGTGTCAAAGTGTGGTGAGAGTCTTCTGATCAGTGGAACCCAGGCTGTATACCACTGCCCCCAAAATGGGGAAGACTGAGAATTGGACTGTAGATGACCAATTACCAACACCTTTTGATCAGATTTGCATTTTCAAGAGTAACTTCCCTAAACTGCCACTAAAACACAGCAGAAATTCCCTAAACATAAACATGATGAAAGTGCTCTATGGCCAAACCAAAGGGTGAGTGGTCACTGTTGTAGCTGAATTGAATCCATAGTGTAAGGGCTCTAGTCCTGTGGGGGGGAGGGGAAATAACCTTTCTGAGTGATCATTACATACCAAACTCCGGAAAAGGGAGATACCTTATTAATGCACCATAAAACCTAACTTTCCCATTTTCCAACTCAGGAAAGTGTGGCTTTGAGAAATTAATTTTTAAGTTATAATAAGGAGTTAGTAGCTAATAGCTAAGCCAGGATTTGAAACAGAGGCTATCTGTCCATATTCTTTTTGTTTATTTATTTATTTTTTAATATTTACTTACTTTTGATATCATACAACATGAGTCATCTTTGTATGGTTGTTTGTCCTCTTGGGATGCTCTCCTTCTATATTCTTTTTAACAGTATTCCAAATAGTAGCTAAAATATGGAACAAAAAATAATTAATTAATACTTTAATGAAGAGAAGGTGGGAAAAACTCTACTTTTGCATTCTAAGGCACAAAAGAAATTGAACAGGAAGTAGTAACACCACGATAAACTGACTTTGGAAGATAAGAGTAGATACTCCTCAAGGTTGCGGAGAGAGATAATAGCAAAGTGTGTACAATCAGCTTTGTATACCTCAATCTTTTTAAAAATTGATTATATACATGTATATGCATCATTGCATACATAATTTTTTCACCACATATATAAAATACATTAATAAATATTAACACACATATAATATTATATATGTATTACATCTTTGTACACCACAGGGTTCTCCACCACCTTGTAAATCTCAGTCTTAATAATAACAAACTACCCAAAGAAAAATCCAACTAGGTTTTTTTCTGTCATGGATACAGATTTTGCCAATTGAAAGGGAAAAGGGCTTCAAGGCACTACAACACTAAATCTCTCTGGCTTTTGTTATTATTTATGAGAATTCCCTTTTGTGTGTTGAGATTAGAGCCTATGAGTGGCCAATTAAAGGAAAGTGATGCTCATATTGAAACTGGGTGGCCCTAACCCTCCCCCACTCCAGGTGGTAGCATTTAACAAGGTACTCTGCTCCCATTGGCTGGTGGCAGTTTAAAAAGGAGTCGGGGAGAAGCTGCGAGAGGAAGAAGTTGGAGGAGCACCGTCCCAAGGAGAAGCCGCGGGGGAGAAAAGTTGGAAAAGCCGCGGGGGAGAAAAGCGGCGTCCGGGGGAGAAAAGCGGCGTCCGGGGGAGAAAAGCGGCGTCCGGGGGAGAAGCCACGAGGGAGAGAAGTTGGAGGAGCGGCGTCCAGGGGAGAAGCCA
>PVHY01022142.1:0-14704 GCA_004024945.1 Uropsilus gracilis
ACTTCTCTGGACACTGCACCCTGCTCACATGCACTGATTGGAGTGGCACTCAGTGACTGGTCAGCCAATTCTCCCCACTCTTCTCATTGCATCTAGAGTGATCTGTCATGAGACAGAATCAGCAAAGGAGCCTGGGACTTCAATTCTTGACGTGATTCTAGAAAACCTGGGTCATTAATACACAGGAATCATTAGAATATCTTTCAGACAAATCTATCACTTCCCACAAATCAGAATTCTCTTTATTCCATTTCAGAAGTTGATTACAATTCATTTCAATGCCAGCCCAAGCCATTGGGCTAAGATAAATATGGGAGAGGAGAGAGGGGGAGGGGAGGAAGGGAAAATGGGTGGTGCACAGGTAATATGATTTTCCTCTTGCATAGTAAAATGTACCTTAAAAATCATATCCTCAATGCTAATACTTGGCAAGGAGGAAGCTGGGATTTTGGTGTGTGTGTGTGTATGTGTGTGTGGTGTGTGCACTCTGTTTCACATATTACCTAACACATTGTCAGAACTCAATAAATGCTGATGGATGGCAGGGTGACATACCCATTATAACATCAATTAATTTGCTGTCAAGAAAAAGTGGGCCCTTCAAATTACCCAGCCATAATTGCCTTGGCTTGGCTAACTTTCCCCTCCTAACAGGTTATGTGAGTAGTTACCAACACATATGTCTCAGAAATATTCAATGAATGACTGCACCCCTGCCCCTCCTGTCATGAGAGAAAAAGATGTACTTTATTATGGTGCCTGGTTACCTGTTAATTTGTGAATATGCGTTTATTCTGACGGGCCAAGGAAGAAGTGTGTGTCACCCAGCGAGCTCTCCATCATGACGGGAAACCAGGACCGGGAGATGGCAGGAAAATTGTGCATTTATTAGGTGCTTGCTTTATCACCAGCCAGGCTTCTGCCACCCAGGCCCAGGTCCGGCCAGGAGGATGCAGGATTCATGGTGTGGGCAAAATTCAGGGGAATGGGGCACCTGAAAAATGCAGCAGTCATATGATGTATCTGTCCTATTTTAGAACAATCAAAATTAACATAAACTCCATAACGAGCAAAACACTAACATTTGAAAGACAGGACCAGTTGGGTGCTGTGTGGTGCCATCTTGGAACCTGAGGCCAAAGGGAAAATCGAGGCTTTTATGTAACTGTTTAATGGTTAAGTTGTTTCAACAAGAAGTTGAAAAAGATACTGAAGAACTAAAACATAAGGCCTAGTAAAGCAAGTCTTTTCCATTTTCATATTTTGCTTGAACCCCCAATCAGAATTTATTATCATTTCCCTCTTCTGGCTTTAATGGAAGCCGAATCTTCAATAATATTTTCAAACTCTAACTGGAAAGGATGGGACCGATAGGAGTGGACTAGCATGCTGCATCCTCTCTGGGCCTGGGGATGCATGCAGTGGTCACCGGACCCCTCCTCCCGCTCCCCCCTGCTCATGGCTCCTTCCAGCAATTCATTTAAAAAATATTACAGCAAAATATGATTTCTCCTGGGCTTTTTTGGTGGCACCTTAAGTTTCATGCCCAAGGCCAAGGGGTTCCCCCCTCAGTGTCCTGGCCCTAACGCACTTTCCAGTCAGTATTTGCCAGAGGAGGAACCAGCCAACCTGCTGGGGCCACCCCCAGGCTGCCCACCCCTTAGGCCCCGCTTATGGCTTCCTCTCCTCCGCAGAGGGAGCCTTGTCAACCAAGGAAGGTGGGCGAAGCGTCCATGTCAACCCCTGTGGGGTCAGCTCTCCACCTGGGCCACGGGCACGGTCCCCAGTGCCCCACCAGGTGTGCAATGTTGGGTGGACCCAGTAGTAACTGGCTCCCTGGCACCTTCCCTACTGGTCCCCCTACCTGGCTTCCCTGTCACTATGTCCCAGATGAACCACTTGCTCAGAATCCACCACAGGGTCTGGTCATGGGTAGTGCAACCTGAGGTGCTGTGTCTGGAGCACTTTATCTGCTTCTCTGGAGCCTGCACTTGGCTCAGACACACTGATTGTGAAGCCGGGACCCCAATATGGGCAGTATTAAAATTTAGGCATCAACGCCATTAGCTGTATCTGAAAACACAGAGGTCAAAGAGGGCTGAACAGGATAAGGGTGCTTTTGCTTTGGTGCAAATCCAGGGAGGGGAAGAGGAAATGTATCACTTAGTGGGTGTGTAGAGGAAAATTGGAGTCTCTGACTCTTAGGAAAGAAAAAAAAGAGATAAAAAGGAAAGGAGCAGAGACTAGAGAAAGAGAGTCTTATGGGGGAGAGGAGAGAAGAGAATGACAGGCAGGTAAAGAGAAGCCTGAGTGACCAGGCTGGGCAGAAGCCCCCTGAGGAGTGAGCTGGTGGTAGCAAGGAACCATGGAGACCAGTAGAAGAGTAGCTGGTTTGGAGAGTGTGGCGCTGCAGCAAGGTGGCATAGTGAGCTGGTACCTGGAGATGGTCAGGTGTTTGGAAAGCTGATTTGTGCATCAGCAATTGTGGAACAAAGTTCGAAGAGCCTTAGAGAAGGAGAGCAGCTCGGAACACTGGAGAAGAAGTGAAGAGAAGATGCGGGAGAAAGATTGGACTTTGCAGAGTGCCTGCCTCGTTTTGGAGGGGCAAAGGGGCACCATCTTGGACATGTGTCTTTGGGACCTTTGGGACTGAGAATGGTGACTGAGGTAAGATAACTGTTACTTGTGGCTTTGAAGACTTTTTTCCTGGTTAATTTCCCTTGTTAATAAAACCCTGTTGTTTAAATTGCTTTGTGCCTTTGGCAAGTGCTGTGCATGCAGGTGATGCAGACCTGTGGCTTGTTGGTTAGATGCTTTTGCCCCTTTTGCCCCGATTTCAGTTTCTCCCCTCTCTTCTTGGCTGTCTTCTTCCCTGCAGGGATCACTCTGTGGGGTTATTTCTTGGTTACCCTAACCAGGAGAATGCTCATGACATCTTCTCAGTAAAGGTCATGTGTGGTAATAAAACACTGCCATACACAGGGCAGTTTCCCACCCCAGCCAAGAATTCTGCAGCCCTGAATGTCAGTTGTGCCTACATGGAGACTTCCCGTTCCACTGACTCCCCTCAGAGGTGATGGTGTCTCAGTTCAGCATCCATGGTGAGTTTTAGTCTCTTAAATCTGATCATGTCACTTCTTTGCTTACCACCCTTGATTGGATTCCAATTGCTTGTAAAGTAAGAGCTGAATTCTTAGTTGTGATGACAAGCCCTCCCGGCTGAGGGAAGGTTTTTTTCAGATCCTTCATCTCATCTCTTCCCTTCACCCACTCCTGGATTGTTTATGTCATGGTTTGCCTACAAGCCTTGATGTACACTGTCTCCAAAGCTTGAGTCATTTTCCCAGTCCTCTTCACCTGGCCAGCTCCTCTGCAGGTGGCATGTGGAGTATCTGTTCATCGGGTAGCGTCCAAGCAGCCTCTGTCTTGTGAGACTCCATCACAACTTCAATTTAGCAACTACTGTGTTTCTGTTTAGACGCTAGACTTTCTGGAGGCAAGGATGGACTGTCTTTTCCTGAAATTGTCTCTGTCACTGTCACATGTGCTGTGACCAATGTGGGGATGTCTTTCTGTAAATATCAGTGGATGAATGGAGGGTTTGGCTGTTTATATAAAACAGTCGCCTGAGAGCATTGTGAAGACTTTTACAAGTGTAAATAGAGGTGATAATTCATACTTCTGGTTGTGATAATACTCATGTACTGTGTTATTATACCAGCTGAAAAAGGAGGGAAATGGAAATCCAAAATGGTAGATTTTGAATGTTGTAAAAGACTGTTTTAGATTGTTTGAAGAGTGTGTGGGGGGAGGGTACTAGTTAATTTAAGCATAAAAAGTTTTGAAAATGAATTCACTCTATTTATTTTAACCCAGATTTTCTCTCATTTAACATATGACCACTATGAAATTATTCCAGGCACGTTTTAAGTCATCTTTTTAAAAGGAAACAGTAATGCCAATGAAAAAATATTATATTAAGAATCATTAGACTATGAGTAACGTCATTGCCAGTGACTATGAAGATCTGAGATTTTACTTTGCTCGCAAACTAACAAGTGAGCGTGAGTTTCATGTATACAGAAGACATGAGTCTCTTGGGTCGGAGACAAAGATCATTATTCTTTACAGCTCAGCAGGCTATGTCAGGTTCTACCCACCTTCACTCTCTTAACATAGACAGGTGGAGTAGCTTGGGTACTCCACCCAGCTGTGTTCAGACACAGCTGAGTATCTCTGAGTTTCAGGAACCTCTAATATAAAATGGGAGTAATGGAAAATTTGTCCAGCGTTGCCTGAGAGGGAGGCATTACTTTTATTATCCTGGTCAGGAAACGAATCTGTTTTCTGCACTGGAGAGACTGTGTCTATTTTTTGAGACTGTGTATTATGCAAGTCTCCTTGAAAAGATCCTCTGAGGTGAGAGCTGAGATGCCCTGGACAATCGCCTGTTCTGCAGAGCCACCATGATGCATTGGATTATTTCTAAAAAGTATGTTTACTGAGGTTGCATTGATTTGCAACATTGTGAAATTTAGGGGTATAGGTTCACACCTCTACAAATGCATGGTGTCACAAAACTCCCACCCTCCAAATTCCAGTTATCCTCCACCATGCTTTCAGAATCTAACATTTTAGAATTCTAAAAGCTCTTAGAATTAGTTTTAACTACAACTTCCTTTCTACCCTTTGAAGATGGAGACATTTCCAGTATAGTCATTTACATGTAAGCTAAACGGGATGATGAGAAGATGTAGAAACATGCCTTGAATTTTCAGTAATAAATTACTCTAAGAAATGTATGGAAGTTGTTGGCGAGTGTCTGAAAATGCATCCCCCTAGGAATGGCATCCTTCCCCAACCAAGTCCCGTGGATTCCATCTTCCAAATATGCCTCTCAGCATCCATTCATTGTCACTTCCTTTGTGGCCATCTTGTTTCCGGCAGCCATCTTCTCTCTTGGGGATTTATGACAATAGCTTCCTGAGTGGTGACTCTTCCCTTCTGCCCCGTCACTGCTCAGCCAGCCTCTTGAAGCCCGTTTCCTTATCTGTGAAGTGCACGTAGCCATGTGCCTGCCTTGTAGATGCTCAGTGGGGATTACATGGAGTGATGTAAGTCAATCTGACATATGCTGAGGTTCAACTAATGTTAGTTCTCATGATTTATTACTTCTATAAGCACAGGCCCTGAATTCATATTCTCTCAGTCTAATTTCTTGCTGTGTACTTGGAGGCAGACTCTCCAAAGTGAAATCAGTCTTGAGGAACAGGATCAAGTCAGGCCAGAGCCTTTTCTGCTGAAAGCGGCTATTTAAGGACAAGGGCTTTGAAATTAGGAGAAAAGATAAATTAGATCAGTGGATGCTAACCCTTCGAGGAAAAATATATTTCCGATTATTCTCCTCTTGCAAACCAACTTCATTGCACTGGGCATGTACAATTGCTAAGCACATCAGAATTTTTAAAAAAAGATTTGAAGGCTCTTCTCTATTCTGTGATTCATTGAACATGTTTGGACCAATACAGGAGGAATAAAATTACCACATCATGATATGTATGTGAGATAAAATATACGATTAAAAATATTTATTGTACTGATGTGGAAAAGAATAATATGTTAAACAGATAAGCATGTAATAATGCATATTTTCCCCATAAAATTTAATTTATCCCTTGGGCTGGACATAAACTTTCCTCTTGAACAACTTCTTTCCAACTATAGATTGCTGAGCTAAACTGCTTAGTTTTACAGCAAATTGATCACTACTGTAATATTTCAGGAGCAAAATGATCCTCACCAGCCAGTTTGATTTCAAAGGCCAAAATTTACAGTTTTGTTCCTGATTTAGTGATAAGATTTTTTAACATATTGAACATTTTATCACCTTCTATCAGGACATGGAGTTGAACGTACAAATGAAAAAAAAAAAAAGCAACAACCAAAAAGGTTCATAAATAATACAGGACAGGATGACAGAGTGTTTCAAATTCCCTCTGGACTGGCAGGAAATTAGTCAGTTTTCTGTCCTTGTGCATGCATGCTCTGGACTCTATGCGAGACATGGGACATGACTTTTATGCTCTTAGAAATGGGGTCAAGGGCACCGGTGCTTCACTCTAGCCTAGAGGAGACATTATAGGCACATATGAGCAGAGTCTCCCCAATATGATTCAAGGCAGCTCCAGGGTGGTTACTGGAGACTTCTAGAAATACACTGAGAGAAAGCACCCCTCTCACAACAGGAGAGTTCATGGTGAGGGGAGAGGACACCCGAGTTAGCTTAGGACAGAACACCAGCAAGTTGAATGATGGTCCTCACAGGACCTGGGAGGAGGTGGGTCCCCCAAGTTCCAATGCAGAGTTTTAGAATGCTGTCAAAATTACCAGCTTGGGGCGCTCAGGGAAAGGGTTTTTGGATTTTGAGATTTTGCACCTCTCACTAGATCTGCAAAGTTAAAGTGTCTTGTGATGATAGTTATGATGTTTGGGGACACGTAAGTTGGGAAGGGGGAGATTGGAACTGGGGGAGGCTCGTGCTCATAGAGATGGTCTTCTCATAGCACAATCCATTCACGTGCATCCAGAATTTACCTTCTGTAGAGCCCATTTGACATCAAGCCAGTGAAAACAGATGTGGTTGTCCTGGTTTTTAGCACCAAAAATCATTTTCCCCAAACAACATTTCGATCACTCATGGTCACTACCTGTCCTGACAGAGTTAAACCATCGATCTGTGTCTACAATAGGACCAAGTGGCCACGGCCCATTTTAATCTCATAGCGGAAGTGCTGAATCAGCAAGGCCATGTGCAGTTCAGCAGACATCAAGTCTGGACAGTGGGGTCTACAAGTACTTTATTTTTCAACCTTCACTCAGATCTGTGTTTCCAGGGTGGGGGTGGGGAGGGCTGCCATTTTCCTACCTGTGACATTAAGACTATTTACACCAGGACAGTGTCTTTGGCTGACAAATCTCACTGATCATTTTATATGCACAATCAGTCCTTGTTCTGCCAAATTATGTGGCTGCTTGCACTTTGTAAGCTGCCTCGTTGTGTGCTTCTTACATTCATGAACTTAGTTTTACTGTTTCTTACACTTTTCCTTTCTGTCCCACTGAGCTCTGGTGGAGTCCAGTAGCTGTGAAATGGCAGAACACAGCAGCATCTATTCTCTGTGCCAGGTGCTCGCTAAGGGACCTCCATCTGACTTACTCGCATATTTGGGAGTCAGCTGTGGCCATGGGCAAGGGTGACATGTCTTTATCCCCCATGTCTCCCACCCTGGACCTGTTTTCTTGAAATCAGGTCAAAAGCTGCAGAAGCCTCTAACCAACAAGCCACAGGTCCTCATTACCCACCTGCAAGCAGTTGCCAAAGTCACAAAGCAATTTAAACAATAGGGTTTTATTAACAAGGAAAATTAACCAGGAAAATGAAAAGTCCCTCATGCCACAAGTGGACAGTTATTTTACCCCAAGTACAATTTAGTCGAAAGTCCCAAACACATGTCCATGATGGTGCTCCTCCAAACCTTAGGCATGTCTACAAAGTCTTTCTCCACTGTCTTCTCTTTGTTTTTTCTCTCTGCAGTGTTACGATCTGCTCTATTTCTCCAAGGCTCTTCAAACTTTTCTAACAAATTCTGATGCAAACTCAGCTTCCAAATCTGCAGCCTTGCTGTGGCTCCAAGCATTTCCTTTACCACGTCCACATTTGGCAGCGTCTGGCCAAATCCACCAGGCCTGCCTTCAGCAGTCCCTGGTCACCCCCAGCCTGCTGTTCTGGAATCTGACTCCACACCAGCTACTTCTCTGCTGACCACTCACCCACAATGTGGCTCCTTGCCAACACCAGCTCACTCTGTTGGGGGACTTCCCCTGGCCAGACCACGTGGGCCTGTTCTCTCAGTTCACCATTCTTGTCTCACATCCTTCCTTTCCTCTCTCCTTCCTTTTATTTCCCCTTTTTCCACTTCCCATTTTCTCTCTTGCGGGTCTTTCTCTCAGACTCTGCCTATCAGGTATTTTGGTGCCAATACAATTTTTACCTGGGTCACTACCCTGTATCAGTCTTGAATGAGGTCCAGCAGGATCCACAAGGCATCTTCAGTTCCAGACTCCAGGGTAATGTACCTTTTCTTCCCTTGCATCAAAGCCAAGCCAAACCCAGACCTAAGAGGCTATCTCTTTAGCAACAAGAATCATAACTTGAGTCCTACAAAGGGTGCAGGCCCAGGGACAGAAAAGAATCAGACCCTGGATTTCATACATCTGCCAGGCGGTGCTACGAGCTGGCCACTGCTATTGTCCCAACTTGCAAAGGAGGAAATGGCAGGTGAGGTGTAAGTAGACACCCAAAGTTCCCCCAGTTAGCAGCAGCAGAGCCAGGAGTCAGCAGCAAAGCCAGGACTCTTTACTGCACTGCTGGCATTTAACAGCCACAACGCAAAGCTATAGATGATCAACTCAGGCTTTTGAAAATAACCCTCCATCATGGCAGTGGGAGTTTTTGTTCACAAACTAAGATGAACAAGACATTTTTTTCTCTATCGCAACCTAATTGCTAAATTGGAGTTTTGATTCTCCTGAGTTGGCATAAAAATTAAACTCAGCTCTTTCTGGAGATTCCCAGCTGTGGAGGATATTTGTCAAGAGGTAGGTTTTGCACATTCTCCTATGTGGTTCTGCAGGCAAAATCCTGTAGGTAATGAAATTGCACTTGCAGCATCAAGCTTCCAGAGTTCTCCACCTCCATCTCCTTCCCCAAACTCTGAGTCTGACCCTTATTTATGGGATGCCAAAGGCACCCTCTGGAAGTACGTATCCAAGCCTTTCTCTCGCATAGTTAATCTTGTGCCCTTGTTAGCCTCTGCTCTATGCCTTGGCAGGCCTGGGGGGGCCAGAGTGGGGAGCCAAGCTGAAATAACAAAGAAAAACAGTTCAGGTTCTAATCTTACCCTCGAACTTGATGCAAGGACCATCAAAGGTGTCCCCCAAAGGCGTTATTTTAGCTGGTCTTGAAGGACGTCTATCTCTGAGGTCAGGAAAAGATAAAGAATGCTCTTGACAAAGGTCAGAGGGCATGGAAGAGAGAGTACATAAAATGTTTATGAAAATGGCCCAGACTACAGAACCAATGTGGTTGGTATGTCCTTGAGGAAGAGGAACTTGGGGGGGGGGTCAAGCTGAAGAGCTTGAATCAGAGTTCCTGGAACCCTTTGTAATGGTTTGACAGACACACGAAGTGTTCTAGAAAGTCAGCTTTTCTCAGGAAGGAGAACACTAACAAGAGAGATATAAGATCACTATGGAGAACATCGCCAAGTGTCCATGAAAGAAAAAAAGCAGGTACTTTAAGAGCAGAGTTCTGCTGCTGTTAAATTTTCCTTTGGCTGTCATGACATCACACATGTGACATCACCAAGTTCCATTTCTGGGTGCTGTTTACTGCCTCCCCTTACTTGTGTGTGTGTTCTGCTGATTACCTGTCTGCTGCATGTGGTCAGGGAGGAAGCACAAGGAGTTGTCTCCACATGTTTCTTCCTCGCTTCCTGTTGCTCTTCAGTGAGTAGCTGGGAAAGTTCAAAAAGCAAATGAAGAGGTGTTATTTTGAAGTATAAAAGTAAGTGAAAAACAAATTGCCAAATAGTACATGATTTGTATATTTATTTGTAATAAATGAATGAATCGGTAGTTCATTTGGTGGTATAAGTTTGGGAAAAATCAACAAGACTCTATTTTTAGCATTTTGGTGCATTTTCAAATATTTTGTCTTCAATGCTAATCATTTTTTGAAAACAGTGAATAGCTATTATCTCAGATAAGAAAAATTTATATTTATATGTGTATTATATAAACACACAAACATATGTATGTCATATATGTTTTATCTACAAATATGTTATACCTATATGTATATATGTTACACACATGATGTCACACTTAACATGATATTTAACATCCTTAGTAGGACTTCACAGTCCTATAGGATTTAGCTCCTTGCCATTTCTGACTTGATTTCCTTCTTTGTTCTTGTTTACTTTCTTGCCAGGAAGTGACTCTGCTCCTTCTTGATCATGCTAGGCACATGTCCACAGCATTTGCTGTTCCCTCTGCTCTCAGCTGTCTGCATGGGCCTCTTCTCCACTTCAGCTAGATCTTGCTCAAATGTTGTGACTTCAGAATGACTTTCCTCAAAGTCCCCAGTCCTTAACCCACTTTATAGTTCTTCATAACATTTATCTGCTATATGTCTGTCTATCCATCTGCCATCTATCATCAACATCTGTCCATCCATCCATCATCCATCCATCATCCATCCACCATCCATCCACCATCCATCCATCCATCCATCCATCCATCCATCCATCCATCCATCCATCCATCCATCCATCCATCCATCCATCCATCCATCCACCCATCCACCCATCCTTCATATCTCAATCTTTCAATCTCTGAAAACTTTGCCTGGAAAAGTCTCTGACATACCATAGGAACTCAATAAATATTTGTTGGATAAAAAAGTATATATATATATATATATATATATATATATATATATATATATATACTATATATATAGAAATTATTTCTTTGCAAACAGACAGCACATTTTTGTGTAGTTTGTGGTGTAAAAAATATCTGATATTCTTTTACTTTCAACTTAGTAAACTCAAAAGCTTTAGGTCATTCTTTTGAGAACATTTTTCCTACAGGATAAGCTTCTCAGTGTCAGAACTATTGAGACTTTGGGCTGGACAATTCTTTGTGTTGAAAGCTATTCTGTGCATTATGGGATGTTTAGCTGCATCTTCTACAAGTTGACGCTGGTATCACTTTCTTCACTGCCTTCCACCAATTTTGATAACCGGAAGCATCTTCAGATGTTGCCAAATGTCTACTGGGGGTCAAAGGTTATCCTCTTCTTTTTGAGAACCACTGGGGTAGGAGAAATCCAAGTCAAACACCTCTCTGTCTTTCTAGACATACACACAGCTTCTTCCTGAGGGAGATTGGGTAAGTTTGGGTACACTGCTGTGCTGCTCAAAGGGGACAGACTGAAAATTCTGCCATGGATTCTTATAATCTAATGAGAGTTACTCAGACCTTATTACCTCTCTACATTTGGTTTTCTTGCTTAGTATAAATGCAATCCAATTTAATCTGCATATAAACACATCCATTGCATATTAAAATCAACGTATTATAAACATCAGGCTGAATGCTTTCTAGAAGAAGTAAACTAAAAAAAATTCATGCATATTAATATCACAGATAAGCCAATTATTATATGGCATAGTAAATAAAAAAACAATATGATTAATCTAAAACTGGGAGCTTCATAAAGCAAAATATATGATATTAAAATTAGACTGCTTTGGAAACAATATTATGAATCTTTGCATTTTACATGTAATTTGTTTAAAATTAATTTCCCAGCATGCTATCTTATTTTTGTTTCACCTAGACCTTATTTTTGGTTCACCTAGACTAATAAGTTTTATGAAACATTGATATTACTTAAAATCACAACATAGAAAAGAAACCATTTCTCTGCTCTTAATTGAGGCAAAGCATGTGACTTATTTCCACAACCCCCCCAGACCCTAGGACTTACAGGTGTGCTGGGATTCATGATTATATGTGGGAAGGAGCATGATGCCGCCGACCTGGTTTATTAAACAATCAACACTCTAGACTAGTAAAAACAATAATTACCTTTATAATGAAAATAATATAATTCTGAGGTACTTCCTATGTGCGTGCCCTTAGTATTATGATTATTTCACTCCTTACAGCTGCTTGGAAGTCTGGTCTTATTATCAATCCCATTTTATAGAAAGGGATACTGAGAGGTCAGGCTGCCCAAGGTCATCTGCGGTCACTAATTGGTGGAAGCGGGCATTGAATTCAGTCCTGCTAGACTCCAAAACCTCATGTTGTTCACTTTCACAACAGGGACTGTGGACAAAACAGCGGTGTATTCTTGTGGCTTGGATTGTTGTTGCTTGTGTAGATTTTCTGCGCTGATAGCTTGTATTTCCTGTGTAATGGGACTACTCATAAGACCAAGGGGAGCCTAGCAGAACTAGTTCATGGATAAATGAAAATATGCAGGGTAAGCTTAGGGGAAAAGACACAATCATGGAAAGGAAGATACCCAGTGCGAAGACTGTTGGCACATCTAGAGACAGGAAGATGGCGACTTGGTCTTGGTAGTGCCAGAAGGCAAGGGGACAAGTGGAAGGCTTTCAGAATCTTGTGCTGACAGGGCCTGATAATGGAATATTGAGAGCGACCAAGAGGCATGAGAGGAGAAGGGTACCCTATTGTCCTACGGTCGTCTCTACAGGAGGGTATCCTGTTTTAAGCAGGAGAGAGGTGGTGTGGTAGAAGATGGTGGGTTCTTAACATTCCATCTTGGGGTGGATATGAAGTGAAGATGATGAGAGGGCAGATAAGCATGTGGCTCTGTTAGGTGATGTTTCCCTTGAATTATAAGTACTTCCATACACAGTTCTTGATGAGAAATTTGGGGCAGGCATGTCCAGGTTTGGGTCATTCTTGTCTCCCCCAGAATGCGTGACAGACGGATAGCATTTCAAGAAACATGAAAAAACAGAACACAAATCAATGCGGCTCTTGTTCTTCCTGGGAGGGCTACCTGATTATTTTCCCATTTACAATCTGTATATATTCCGTATATATAGTTCCTGCAACTAAAAAATATTGTATTTCACATGTCTGAGTATTTTACTCTTATCTTTCAAGGCTCATTGCAAACTTTCATTTCCTCAGTGAAAACTTCCAAACTTCCTGTGTGAACTTGATGTAATAATTTTCTTTGTTCTCAACTATGGAAGGATTTTATTTGTAGCATTTTCTCAACCCATCAGAACTTTTTGTTATATTGATTTCTATTAGAAAAGTTTCTTCCAGTGCCTGGAAAACATCAGGCAGTTAGTACAGGCTAGCTACTCTTATTATTATCATGCTTGTGTCATGTATGTGCACCAAGGGACACACTTTCTAATACCCACAGGGTCTTGCCAAATGCTAGCAAAGAACTTTGAGCATGTTATTTCTTTAGTCCTCAGTTTCTTGATCTGTTAATACACATAGAGTACATTTCAGAGTAAATATACAGATTAGATTAAACATGTAAAGGGTTTAGAAAAATGCCTGACACATAGTAAGAATTTTATAAGGATTTGCTATTATTTTTCTAGGGATCTCTACTTAAGTGAATCCACTAAATAGAAGTTGAAAAACATTTTTCCCTTAAAGCACATTAATTACCTTGGTCTGATATTTAGTTTCCCCATTTTTGGTAGAGGTAATGGTATAAAGAGAACCACATAGATATAATTTATAGATGCTATATATGTAAGTTTTAAAAATCACTATAAAGGAAACAGTAGCTTAAGTATGATGCTAAATGGTATCAGAGACTCAGTTTTTATGCCAGAGAACATTAAAGAGTGGTGGGCAAAGTTGAAGAGAGCTTGTGCTGTCTAATGGGTCAGTTACTACTTAGAGCAATCATTATCGTGTGGGAATGCAAACCCAAAGTGGGTTTCTTAAAAGAGAAGCTAGCTCCCTGACATGTACATGGATTCTCCTAATTTTAAATGTTGGCAGCTAACTGAAAATAAATTTTACTTTTTCTGCAATCCTGTAGTATGAGGGCCGAATGGAACATGCCTGAGACTCAGCTAGTGCCCTAGGTATCAACGTGCAACCTCTGTCTTATCTCTACAACTTTCTATCAAGCTTGAAATAAGCCCCCTAACTCAACCCCCTTCCCCCCACCCCCAACCTTTAGGCAAGAGAGGTAAATAGATGAGACCTGGGTCAAAGAATTCTGGCTCACTTGCTATACATAAAACCAGACTTATGATTAAGAAAAATAATCCAAAGGTTATTTCCCATCGTTGCCATTTTCTTTGGTCTTTGTACGCCTGTTAGTAACTTGCCCTGAATGCAGAGGAGTCTTAAACTAGGTCATTTCCTTGGACAGGGAAATTCTCTGAAACAGAAGCAGCAAAAAATGGATCATTTGCCTGCTCAAAGAAGCACATGACACCCCCCCCATTTAATATAATAAAATCAAGCCTGACAAAAATGTTTAATCCATGCAGTTTAAAAGCAGAATTTTTAATCACATTTACTGAAGTCAAAACCCAACATTGGTTTTCCTGGAAGAGCTCCACCAGCTGCCTAGCTTCCCTCAAGACGGTACTGACCTCTACAAGGAATGTGATTATTTATTTTTGTACCCCTCCCTTCCCTTCCGGATGTTTGTGGATCTTTTTTCTCTTTATTTTATAGAATTTAATAATGGCTGAAGTAACAAATGAGAAGATAAAAATATCCCTGAGCACTGCAGGGCATCCATGGGAGAGCAGCAGATATTATAGCCATTCCCTCCAGTTGCATCATTTGCTCGACGATTTGACTTTCTAATTTGAACTCTCTGCTTATTACTAAATTTAACTTGTATATGCTGGTATCTCTCGTCCTGAATTCTAGCAAATGGGCCACCCAGGGTATAAAATACCAAGTTCTCTACATCATCTGCGTTTCTGTAAATTTATGTCTCTGTCCATGTATTGATCCATTGCCAGGGCACCTATCAAGACAGGCATTTTCGCATGCTTTTTTTCCCTGAGTCCTTCTTGTTTACTGAGAGTAGGGCCTT
>PVHY01022143.1:0-16910 GCA_004024945.1 Uropsilus gracilis
AAAATTAAATTCATGTGTGTTTGGTTTTTTTTAATGTGGCTGCTAGAGCATTTAAAATTACATTTCTGCCTCTCCAGGTGTCTGGTGGCTTATGCACACTCATTCCCTCTCACCTCTAAACAGCTTCATGCTTTTATTCTTTTCAGGGTATCCCCCTTTTCCTCTCAACCTTGTCCTCACAATTTCATCTACCTGTCTCCTTACTCTCAATTGAAATGTCTCCTCCAGGAAGCCCTCCTTGATCCCCAGGGTAGGTTAGGAGGCTGTTCTGGGTTTCACCTCAGCCTGACCATTTGTGATGTCAGCGTCTATGTCACTCTCCCTCTGTAGGCAGATAATCCATGAGGATGAGGAGGACGTCTGCCCATCACTCCTTACCTCCAGCACCTGGCACAGAATCCGTGTGTGTTAACCACGCTGGGAGAGACACAGGCACATGTACCTGACAGCCTTCAGAAGCTTGTTTTGATGCCCCAACAGCAGCAGGCCACGTCTCACTCTGCAGCTGTTTCCTTGGGTGTCCAGGGGACCTCAAGGGTCTCTGCAGCCTCTCCGTGGACATCGCCTCCGCTCCAGGGCTCATCTGCTGGTGGCACATGTTTCTGCTGACGGTGTGTTTCCAGACGGGGACTTACTCTTCGTTCACACAACATCAGCTATTGATAGTACAACACAGGTTTTGATACAGATTTGCGCCCACCTGAGAATTCTCTTTCTTTTTGGTTTCCTCATTGCGTAGAACCTTTGCTTTGGGATAAAAAAAAAGTCATTAAGCAAAAGTCTCTTGGATTTTTTCATTGAGTCTTCTGGCGCTGCGGTGGTGTCGTTCATTTGCTACACAGCAATGCTCCCCCTCAGGAGTCTGATGGAAGCCACTGGGTCAGACCCCCTCTCTGCAGCTGCTTGTTCAGGTTCACATCCACACCAGGAGGGTGAGACACCCCAAACCTAGAGTTCTGTGCTCGGGGCCCTCCCAGACCTTTTGCAGTGTTCTTATCTGTTCACCCACCTCCTTTATCATGTATTTCAAAAAGCTGGTAAATGTGTTTCCCTGAGTTCTAATAAACTAACTGTTCCAATTAGTCACAAATCTGAGGTAGGGTTCTGGGAACCCCTGATTTAGAATCAAGTCAAATAAAACATCGGAGCAATCTGGGGACCTAGTACCTGCAATTGACATCTGAAGTAGGGTGGGAATAATCTCATGGGACTGAACCCTTAACCCGTGTAATTTGATACTATTTCCCGGAAGATGGTATTAGAATTGAGTTAATTTGTAGGTGTGTAGAGAATTGGTGGTGTATAGAATTGTTTGTGATGGAGAAAGCCTTCCACACACACAGTGACCAGAAGTGAAGTGTTTTGTGAGTAAAGAACCACAAGGGGGGAAGAACTAGATTTTTTTTTTTTAGAACTAGATTATTTTCTACACAGAAACAAGAAACACTGTTGTTTATAAATCCATTATGCTCAATATCTCCACTCTTAGATACATACCTGAAAAGAAATTTGAGTATTTGCACCAGATGAGAAAGTTTGTGAATTAAAGTATGACAGCAAAAAAATCAGGAACAAACATGACATCAACTGAAAGGAGAATATATAAATCAATTTTATCTACACGTGGTGGAATACTATACAGCAGTGAGAATGAAGGGCTAAATGCACAAGAAAGAAAAGAATGAGTCTTGAAAAAATAAGGAATGAATAGGGCAAAATTCAGAAGACTCCACATTGATAACATTTTTATTAAACTCAAAACCAAGTACAAGGAAACATTGTTCAGGCATACAAAGTAAGTGCTAAATCTGTGCCTTCAAATAGCAAGGGCAAGGGAAGCTTTTGGGACTTGTTGCATTGCATACTTAGAATGGCTGTATTTTATTGCACGTAAATCATACTCGGAGTTGAATGAAAGAGATAGGTGGGCAGACTTCTCGTCCTGCCTCTGGACTTGGAGGTAATGCTGGGACAGATGTCACCATCTGGTGACCCAGAAGCCAGACTGATAATGGCAGAACAGAACAAAAGGGCCTGTGTTCTTGATGACACTAAGGAGCTTGCTGTCTTTGCTCTATCTCCAGCACCAGCAACTCTGCCTGGCAATCAGTTGGCACTTAATGACGACATTGGAGGACTTGAGAAAACACTGATTGCTGGGCTCTCCCCTCACAGGGGTGCTGCTGATCCAGGGGACCCCATTTGAGAACCACAAGGGTCACTGTTACTGCTCCTGGGCTGCAGCTCCCTCCCTGGAGCTTGCACCTTCACCTCAGGTGCTCTGACTGCTCTTCCTGCTGACTCAGGCCTTCTGCTCCTCTCCCTTCCCTCTGGCAGCAATCTTGATAGATGGCTTCTCTGTGCTGGTAACTGGAGCCCTGAACCCAGCTTTCTGCTGAGAGTAGCCTCAGTCTCCACCTGTTCATGGCACCTGATTGATGGTTCCCTCAACCACAACTGTCCCTTTTTGGGCAGCCTGCAGGATGGCTTCCAGCTTGCTTATATAAGCAGACACCTCTCCTCCAAATCTCCAGAGGCTGTGCTTGCCACGGCATCATTCCTGACCCTGGCTGGCTGCTGCTCCAGGCCCCGGCGCTCACTCTGTGGGTCACATTTGCCTGGTTGATACCAATGAAACCCCCTCCTGCAGACTCCCCATAGCATGGCCTGCTGGTTGGAGCCAGGCCCTGGGGTGGGAGCTGGGGTGGGGGTGGGAGTGTAGCAGAAGCTTAGGGGAGCATGGTGGCAGAAGATAGGCTGGATATAGGAAGAGCCTAGACTCTACCCAGAAGTGGTAAAAAAAATTGTGGCAAATTTTCTGTTGCTGAGATAGCCTGTCCTTTATGGAATCATGTGTCTTAACGCACTGTCTAGTTCACTTTGTTACTATCCAACTTGGAATGTTCCCTGCTGTGATCATGAGTGCCATTCGCCTCTTCTGTTTTCTAGGCTTGTAAGGGAATTATACAAACCATGTGAAATTATTGCGGTAGTCTCCCTTTTTCAGTTCTCTGGCCCACTTAGTACACAGAAAATCTAGGAATGTGTATTTGAGTGTGTAGTAGAGTGAACTATAAAGTCACCAAATGCTTTTCTTCTGAACGTCAATCTTTTTTTTTCTTTGTAATTTATCCAATGTTTTTAACGTTTGCTATACCAATTATTGTCATTAATAATTGCATGGAGAATTCTTTTTCATATAAATTAATCTTTTTTTTTTTTTTTTTTTTTGAGACTAGGTCTCGCTGTTTTTGCCTGTGGAACCACAGGCTCTCGTTACCCGGGGTACCACAGACTCAAGCAATCCCCAGCCTCAGCTTCCCAGGTGGCTGGGATTACAGGTGCGCACCACCACACCCAGCTAATTTTTTTGAACTAGGCCTCCTTACATTGCTCTGGGTGGGACTCCAACCGCGATTCCTGGTCTCCACTGCGGCTTCCTAGGCTGCTGCTTACAGGCCTGCGCCACCGTGCCCGGCCTAATTAATCTTTTTGTTATAAAATACACTCTGTCCAGGCCGGTGCCACCAGATATGCAGCCCTAGCTCCTGGCTGGACAGCAAGGGAAGGATCTTTTTTTTTTTTTTTTGAGACAAGGTCTCGCTGTTTTTGCCCGTGGAACCACAGGCTCTCGTTGCCCGGGGTACCACGGACTCAAGCAATCCCCAGCCTCAGCTTCCCAGGTAGCTGGGATGACAGGCGCGCGCCACCACGCCCAGCTATTTTCTGGAACTAGGTCTCGCTACGGACCCCAGGCGGGACTCGAACCGCGATCCCTAAGCCCCGGCCGCTTCATAGGCTGAAGCTTACAAGCACGAGCCACCGTGCCCGGCCTAAGGGAAGGATCTTAAGTTCCAAGACGTTGCTGGAAACTCGGAAGGGAACTTGGAGAAAACATCGTCATGGAGACCAGGGCGGGGTGGCTGGGTCGCTCAGCCTGCGTCCACTCGTGTTTAAGGACTAGTTCGTGGACCTGGGAGCCACAGGTCCCCACACTGCGCAGGCGGAGCCAAGCTCTCACACAGGACTCGGCACCATCTTCAATGGGATGCGTGGATGGCGCCCCCTGGCGCTCAAACTTGGTGGTGACCTGGAAGTTAGGCGGCATGGTCCCCAGGGGCTCCATCGCTGCCCCAAACTCACTGAACGTTGCCTGGGTCCAAGGCTTCTACCCCTCCAGAGTGACACCCCCCATCGGGGTTCCACCATCAGACCCCTGCTTGGCCGCGGGATGATGCTCATCAAATCCTCCCCGGACAGACACCTGTAGGTCATTGATGATAACGCTGTAGAGGCCTCCACACACCAGCCGGCTTTTGTTTTATTGCTCTTAATTGTTTATGCAACAGGTAATAAGATAAACACCTGTGGATTCACTCCTCCGCTTAAGAAATGCTGCTTTTAATTTCAGAGTAACGTACGCTCAACATAAAAAAAAAAATCTAAGGCCGGGCACGGTGGCTCGTGCCTGTAAGCTTCAGCCTATGAAGCGGCCGGGGCTAGGGATCACGGTTCGAGTCCCGCCTGGGGCCCGTAGCGAGACCTAGTCCCAAAAAAATAGCTGGGCGTGGTGGCGCGCGCCTGTCATCCCAGCTACCTGGGAAGCTGAGGCTGGGGATGGCTTGAGTCTGTGGTACCCCAGGCAACGAGAGCCTGCGGTTCCACGGGCAAAAATAGCGAGACCTGGTCTCAAAAAAAAAAATCTATCAACTTGGCAGCTGCATAAACTCGACCTGCGGCTGATACCCACCCTGTGAGGCTGAGGCTCTGACCTGTTGTTTCTACTCAGGAGCATCCTTTCTGTGCCGCTGCACAGTCACCTGCACGCGCACGCGCTAGGGCTCACCCTGCAAGCACCTGCTGGTTGCGCGACAGGTGGCCTAGGCCACCAGCGCGGCAGGTTGGGAGCCTGGGAGCTAGGCTGAGAGGCCGGGCAAGGTGCTGCAGGGGTGGCTGGACAGCCCGACCCTCTACTTCCCTGATGTGAGACCCTGGAGTGAGGGCTGCAGGGGAGTAGCCTGGTGACCGTAAAGGCTGACCAGGGGCAGGCAGTCTCCTGCCTGGGGACGGCTTGTCCTGTGTCGCACATACTTCTGCTCTCTGCCCTGTGTCTCTTCCACTTCTGGTTGGCTGCTGGCTGCTGCACCGTGTTGGCTCGCCCGCCTCACCCTGGGCACCAACCTCTGACCAGCCACTGCGCCTCCATCGGCCAACCAGGTCCCTCTCAGTCTCACCATCTGCTCCTGCAGCCCAGCCCCCTCCGTATGGATCTACTGCTTCGATTCCAGGCTCCGAGCACGGACACTTTGTGGGATAAGGCTGCATCTCCCCCGGGCTGGCCAGTGCGTTTGGTTACCTCTCTCCCTCCAGCCCCCCTTCGCCCACTCCCTTTAAATAAACTGGGGCGTTGTTTCTCCTGTGTCTACTTTTTTTTCATTTTTTACGGTTTACATATGTATTTTTTAACATTGTTGCACACCCCAAAGTTCTTCCACCGACTATCACCCTTGAGCCATGAACTGATCTCTTGGGTTCAACCCTCCCCTCATTTTACCTGCCTCCCCCGTGTGTCCACTTCTGGGCTATGTCCTGCAGCCATGAGCGTAAGCGCCAGGCCTGACTGCTGGGGTCGTCGCCCCTTTTGCCCCCAGGTTCGTTGCCTTCCCCAGACACCAGCTCTCGTAGACATATTTCTGGCTGGCTATGGAGCTCCTCTGGGCACTGCCACCCCCATGACAGCATGGCCCTCCTGGGTGGGTCCTTATCCTGGGTTCGCGTTCCAAGGTAATTTCCTGTCCTTTACGCACAGGCAGTTTCCGCGCATGTCCAAGTGCGTGTTCCTAGGGACAGCAACCTCGGAGGAGAACTCTGTCGTCCAAATGCCAGCTGTCACTGGGTGCCCCTTTCATCGTGCCCCTCGGACCACACTTGGCGGAGGGCCACCCCAGCACTGTCCCCACCAGTCTCCAGCTCCTGCTGCCTGCTGTGGGTGCTTGGGCCAGCTCACCCATCCCCGTGTCTGACCAAGGTTCCTCGGGCACAGTGCACGCCGGCCTCACAGCGCTAGGCAGAAGCGTCCACACAAATCAAGCCGGAGACAACCGCTTCACAGAGAGCTTATTCAGCCGGGCACGGTGGCTCGTGCCTGTAAGCTTCAGCCTATGAAGCGGCCGGGGCTAGGGATCGCGGTTCGAGTCCCGCCTGGGGTCCATAGTGAGACCTAGTTCCACAAAATAGCTGGGCGTGGTGGTGCACGCCTGTAATCCCAGCTACCTGGGAAGCTGAGGCCGGGGATTGCTTGAGTCTGTGGTACCCCGGGCAACGAGAGCCTGCGGTTCCGTGGGCAAAAATAGCGAGACCTAGTCTCCAAAAAAACAAAACAAAAAAACACCAAAAAATAATAATAATAATAATAAGAGCCAGGCACGGTGGCTTGTGCCTGTAAGCTTCAGCCTGTGAAGTGGCTGGGGCCAGGGATTGCAGTTCGACTCCTACTCAGGGCAACACAGCAAGACCTATTCCCAAAAAACAGCTGGGTGTGGTGGTATGCGCCTGTTATCCCAGCTACCTGGAAAGCTGAGGCTGGGGATTGCTTGAGTCCGTGGTAACCCGGCAGCGTGAGCCTGCGGTTCCACGGGCAAAAATAGGAAGACCTAGTCTCAAAAAAATAAATAGCCATGTTCGAACCAAGACAGATTCTCGTGCGAATCTGTGACTCTTGGCTTTAAAAATGACTCCAAATTAGGCAAGTGAGCAGACCCGCTTCGGCCCCTTTGAGTGAAGGGGCTTTCAGGGACTGTTCTGACTCCCCCAAGCTTTGGCCACCTGTAAGCCTTGGTTTGGGCACCGTCACTGTCTGTTGCACAGTGTCATTTCTTCATAACCAAAAACCATCCAGGACACGCGTGACCCACGGAGACCCCGCGAGGGGCCCGTGGCAGCCACTGCCAGCCCGCCCTCCCCCCCCCCCCCCCAGCAGCCCCAGCAGCTGGGAGAGTGCAGATGAAGGCCAGGGACATCTTGGGGGTGAAATGTGCTGTCTGGCGCCATTTTGGCGGCGAAGGCTTCTGCTCCTGAGGCGGGAGGGACGTCAGGGCCGATCTGGACAAAGGGACCCCTCGGTCCGTGCTCCCGCCGGGGCTGCGGCCTCTTCGCCTCTTCGCTGGCCCCAGCCTGCGTTTGGGCTCCACAGAGGGCTCCTGTTTAGCTGTCAGACCTTGGCTCCCTCAGAGGTGGCTCGGCCAGCACCCCAGACGGCGCTTTCAGGAGTCAGTCCCAGTGCATTGTTCCTGCTTCAAGGTCTTGTTTTCCAGTATTCTTGTTTTCCGAGGCCGGGGAGGCGGCTGTGTCTGCCCCGGTCTGCGCTCTGCAGGCTCGCCGCAGCGCACCTCCTCCGCAGCGAGGAAGCCGGCCGTGCCGGGCCGAGGGGCAGACCCGATAGTCACAGGGAGCCCCGTGCCCCGTGCCCCAGGAGCCCCAGTGCCCGGCTCAGGGTCTCCCCTCAGGTCCCTCCCCGCAGCCTCGGGCGGTGGAGGCGGGGCCCACAGCGCCCCGAGAGCCAGACTCTGTCGGACAGCTGGTCAAGGAAGGAGGCGAAAGGAATCTAACAGCGGTTTGGGGGGGGGGGGAGGATCCGCCTTGCGACCGGAAGTGCCTCGCTCTGCCCCGGCCTGAGGCAGCCCCCTCACCCCCTCAGCCACCCACCCCCACCCCCACACCCCCCGCCTCGAGGGGCTGCTCCCGTGGGGCGTCACCCGTGGTTCCTTCGTCTGCACGGCCCCGGGGCCACTCAGAGAAGCGCCAGGAGCGCCCGGACTGCCCACACGTGCCCGCTCAGAGTCTGAGCGACTGGGGCGCCCCCCAGCGACGACTGGTGCACCTGTGAGTGACGGCTGGGAGGTGCCCCCGTCTCTGCTGCTCCCAGAGGAGCACCGCCTGTGGTTTGTTTGTCTGTGATTTTGGGGTTTTGTTTCTCCAAGAGATCAAAATGGCTTTCCAGGGAACCGTTGAATTAGTCCGTGTTCTTCCTCACACAGGGTGAGCTGAGTCGCAGGTAAAAATAACTGGACCTGAAATTCCCTCCGCTGCAACCGATTGCTTTCCTTGACCCTGAACTTTGGTGGAAGGGACCCTGGGAAGACAGGAAATGCAGGGACAGAGGAGGGATTTCCCTTTTGCTGCAGAGAATGAATTTGAGCTGCTTGCACTCGAGTCAACGCTCGAGAGGTGTTGGAAATACCTCTTTAAAATGTGGCTCATAGGCTGGGCACGGTGGCTCGTGCCTGTAAGCTTCAGCCTATGAAGCGGCCGGGGCTAGGGATCGCGGTTCGAGTCCCGCCTGGGGCCCGTAGCAAGCCCTAGTTCCAAAAAAATAGCTGGGTGTGGTGGTGCGCGCCTGTAATCCCAGCTACCTGGGAAGCTGAGGCTGGGGATTGCTTGAGTCTGTGGTACCCCGGGCAACGAGAGCCTGCGGTTCCACGGGCAAAAATAGCAAGACCTAGTCTCAAAAAAAAAAAAAAAAAAAAATGTGGCTCATGGAACTTTCGCTGTGGATGTGTCAGCTTCCCTTAGCTCTCTGGGAGGAGATTCTGGTCTAGGCTGCTGACATCATCACCCCCAGGTAAAGAATAAAGTTCTATAGATTCCTACATGCTGTACTGACTGGAGACCCATGGGAAGCCAGAGAGCTGCGAACCTGTCTCCTGTGCGCCATGAAGCTGTGTCCCCCAGGTATTTGGGCTCCGAGGTGCCAGTCCTTGGGGCTGCTCCGGAGAAGAACACACAGCTTGTTCAGGGTTGGAGACCCCCGATATGCCAGGACTGGCGGAGCGAGTGTTTACAGAAGTGCCAGCTGAGGGGGGTGTCCTCCTCCTCCACTTCACTGCGCTGGTTTGGTGCCTCTTGTCACTGGTAGGCCAACTTTGTAGGACTTTGTAACTGCTCTTCCCTGTTTTGGGCACGCTGGTTCTTGAACCAAGTCTGGGGAGAGAGCAGGTTAATAAAGGGGTGGGGGGGAGGTGTGCACAAAGTCATGCTCTACTTTCCCTAATAATCTGCTCTGAAAAAGCAAGGCTCCCATCTCTCCTACCTATCTAAACAAGAATTCTTGCTATTCTTTGCACTCCTAGTTGCAACGCCAGTGTAGAATGGTGTCGACTGGGAAGAAAAGGACTGAGTCCTCAAACCCGAGAGTGGGAGGTGTAAGTAGAAGTGTGTTCAGTGTCAGTGGAGCTTGGTTTCAGAGAGAGAATAATGGTGGAGATTTTAGTGTTGTTGAAAATATAAACAGACAAAATAGACAGTTTAGGCCGGGCACGCTGGCTCGTGCCTGTAAGCTTCAGCCTATGAAGCGACCAGGGCTAGGGATCGTGGTTCGAGTCCCGCCTGGGGCCCACAGCGAGACCTAGTTCCAAAAAAATAGCTGGGCGTGGTGGCGCGCGCCTGTAATCCCAGCTACCTGGGAAGCTGAGCTGGGGATTGCTTGAGTCTGTGGTGCCCCGGGCAACGAGAGCCTGGGGTTCCACGGGCAAAAACAGCGAGACCTAGTTTCAAAAAAAAAAGACAGTTTATTTATTTATTTATTTATTTATTTTTTGAGACGAGGTCTCGCTATTTTTGCCCGTGAAACTGCAGCCTTACGTTGCCCAGGGCACCACAGACTCAAGCAATCCCCAACTTCAGCTTCCCAGGTGGCTGGGATGACAGGCACGTGCCACCACGCCCAGCTATTTTTTGAAACTAGGTCTCGCTGTGTTTCCCCAAGCAGGACTCGAACTGTGATCCCCAGACCCCGCCTCAACTCCACAGACTGTCGTTACAAGCATGCGCCACCGTGTCCGGCCAAAATAGATAGTTTAAGCAATCACAAGGGCAGAAATTTAGAGTTACAGTCCGCTGAAGAACAAAAGCCCAGGCCGGATGGCTTTTCCAGAGAGTCGGATCATCCTGTCAAAGTGAACCTACTACCCTTCTTACTCAAACTCTTCCAAAACCATGAAGAGTGGAAAACTCCCTAACACGCTCTGTGAGACCCACATTACACAGATCCCCAAACAAGAACAGCACAAAAACAGAAAATGATGGGCCAGTATCCCTGATGAAGATAGATGCGAAAACCCTCAACAAAATCCTAGCAGACAGATACAGCAACTTGAGAATGATCCATCACAATTAAATAGATTTTATCTCAGGGTGCAAGACTGGTTAAACAGAGAACATGGTGCTGGGAAACAAGGAAGCTGCCTGCAAAAAGAAAAGAAAAAGAAAGAAAGAAAACGGAATTTAGATCTGTACTTACCTCCATTCGCAAAAACTCAAAATGGAATAAAGATTTGTATGTAGGAGCCCCGTCCGCCAGCGGGCGGAAGCGGCTGCCCGCGGCCCAGGCTGGGTCCTGGCGTTCGGAGCTCCCTTGCCAGCCGGGAGCGAGGCGCGTCAGGCCTCCTGGGCGCCTCCTTCATGAAGAAGGCATGTGGTGGGAGAAAGGAAATGGATCTGGGAATCCTGTTGGCCACGTCATAGACTGTTACACAGCTGCTGCTTTGGAGGAACGAACGCTCCCCAGTGTGACGCTGTCACAGAGTGGGAAATATTTGGCTTTCAGCCCAAGAATATTTGCACGGCGAGTTGCACCGACAACCAGGAATTTCCGGCAGTTCCCAACATTTCTGGGAATTTTCTAATCCAAGAACTGGAAAGCAACTTGTTACTCATGATGTCTTTGTATTACACATTGATTCTTTTCAAAATGTGTGTGGGCTCTGTTGTTTCACAGGACAATTTAGGATTTACTGGTCAAATACTAAAGCAAAAATGTATAGAAACTATTTAGAAATATTTAGGAAATATACAGAAGTACTTTATATACAGAAGTAATTTATATATATAATTCATTTTGAATTATGAAATATAATGTGTATTATCACAATATATGTTAAACCAATATTAAAAATAAAAAAAAATTTGTATGTAAAAGCTGAAACGATAAAGCACTTCAAAGAAAACACAGGACGGCCGAGCATGGTGGCTCGTGCCTGTAAGCTTCAGACTATGAAGTGACCGAGGCTAGGGATCGTGGTTCGAGTCCCGCCTGGGGCCCATAGCGAGACCTAGTTCCAAAAAAATAGCTGGGCGTGGTGGCGCGCGCCTGTCATCCCAGCTACCTGGGAAGCTGAGGCTGGGGATTGCTTGAGTCTGTGGTACCCCGGGCAACGAGAGCCTGCGGTTCCACCAGCAAAAATAGTGAGACCTAGTCTCAAAAAAAAAAAAGAAAAGAAAAGAAAACACAGGACGATAACAATATAAGAAAAATCAGGCCAGGCATGGTGGCGCAAGCCTGCAAGCGGCAGCCTAGGAAGCCACGGCGGGGCCCAGGGATCGTGGTTTGAGTCCCACTCAGGGCAACACTGTGAGACCCAGTTCCAAAAAAATAGCTGGGCTTGATGGTGCGCGCCTGTAATCCCAGCTACCTGGGAAGCTGAGGCTGGGGATTACTTGAGTCTGTGGTACCCCGGGCAGTGTGAGCCTGTGGTTCCATGGGCAAAAATAGCAAAACTTAGTCTCAACAACATAAAAAAAAATAAATTTCATAAATTTAAAAATTAAATTTAAAAATAAAGGAAACACTGCTGAACACCCATCGCAAATATATATTTGGGGGGGGGGTCGGCTCCAGTTGCAGGGAAACAAGTGGAACCACAAGTAAAAGGTTCTTGTACCTTAAAAAAATAATAACAAAAAGTCACCTTGTAGAAGATCTTGTACACCACAAGGATAACAAGGGCATCATTTCCAAAAAATAAAGGATTTATGCAATTCAACAACGGAAGCCCAGACCACCCAATCAAAACAAGGACAAAGATATGAATAAATGTTTTTTAAAAAATGGCCCATCAGCACGTGAAAAAAGTGTTCAACGTCACTTCTCATAAGGGGAATGCAAATGAAAGCCACGGTGAGATCTGCTCACCCTGTGACAATGTTCTATATAAAAAGAATGGAAAAGAATGTTGACAAGGATGTGGAGAGAAAGGAACCCTCCTCCACTGGTGGTGGAAATGCAATTTGATAGTCTCTATGAAAAATGATATGGCGATATGTGTAAGAAATCAAAGTCCCATATGGCCCAGCAGTAGCTCAACTATGTTTCCCCAAAGAATGTGGAAACACTACTGTGAAAAAATTCTGGCATGTGTGTGCTCACAGCAGCACTATTCACAACTGCCAAGTCACAGAACCAAGCTAAACACACCCAAACGGAAAACTGGATCAAGAAATTGTGGAACATGCTGATAACCACTTGGATATATCAAAAAGATACAATAGCGTCCTTTGAGACAAAAACACTGTGTGTGGACATTGGCAAGATAATGGGAGGTGAAAAAAAAAGTCATGAAGTGAAAAACACTGGGTGGTTTCACCTGTATATACACTACTAACAGCGACAAAAATATATGTACGTCCTGACAAAGTATAGCAAACGTATGCCGGGCACGGTGGCTCGTGCCTGTAAGCTTCAGCCTATGACGCGGCCGGGCCTAGGGATCACGGTTTGAGTCCCACCTGGGTCCCGTAGTGAGACCTAGTTCCAAAAATTAGCTGGGCGTGGTGGTGCGCGCCTGTCATCCCAGCTACCTGGGAAACTGAGGCTGGGGATTGCTTGAGTCTGTGGTACCCCGGGCAACGAGAGCCTACGGTTCCATGGGCAAAAATAGCGAGACCTAGTCTGAAAAAAAAAAAAAAAAAGTATAGCAAACACTTCTTAGACTGTGAAAAATAAAATGGTTGGGCCGGGTATGGTGGCGCATGCCTGTAGGCGGCAACCTAGGAAGCCGTGGCCAGGGCCAGGGATTGTGGTTCAAGTCCCGCCGGGGGCACGTAGTGAGACCTAGTCCCAAAAAATAATAGCTGGGCGTGGTGGCACATGCCTGTAATCCCAGCTACCTGGGATTACCTGGGAAGCTGATTGCTTGAGTCCGTGGTACCCCGGGCAACATGAGCCTGCGGTTCCACAGGCAAAAATAGCGAGACCTAGTCTCAAAAATAAATAAATAAATATAAACTAAAATGGTTGCCAGAAGGAAGGGGAGCGAGAAGGGACTATGCAAAGAGGACCCACTCAGGAACCTGTATTGCTAAATCATCCGGGTCAGAAATGAAAGCCAATTGCATTATCATGCTCCAGTGGGGATATTATGGTCTTCAGTGCTCCAAGCTGCTCTGGCCTAACTGTGTGCAGGACCTGTGAGCTTCGTTTTGTTTTTCTAAAGGACACAGACCACGTGCCATCTTGAAAACCTCTTCAAAGGTCAGGGTCTCCGCTGAGCACTGACTTTCTCACCCTAAAACCACATCCTGTGGTTTCTTCTTTTTCTTTATTCTTTATTTTCTTTCTTTCTTTCTTTCTTTTTTTTTTTTTTTTTTGAGGCTAGGTCTTGCTATGTTGCCCGGGGTCTTCCTGATCCAGGATCAGATCTGAGTAGTCCGGATCTGGGATCAGACGGATCTGGGATCCCACAGACTCAGGCCTTCCAGGTAGTGGGATTACAGGTGCGTGCCACCACACCCAGCTATTTTTTGAGACTAGGTCTCTCTATGTTGCCCAGGGCGGGTCTCAAACTCGAAGATTCCTAGCCTCGGCCTCCCTTCCTAGACTGGGATTAAAGTCACATGCCACAGCGCCCGGTTCATCCTGTGGTTTCTAGTAATAAAATTAGGATGAAGAACTAGCCGGACATGGTGGCTCACGCCTGTAATCTGAGCGCTGGGAGGCAAGAGGCTTGGGACCGCTTGAGTTCGTGGGTTCAAGATTACCCCAGGCAACATAGTGACACCTGGTCTCGAAAAAAGCAGCCGGGCGCGGTGACCTGCAGCCCCTTGATGGCTGGAATCCTGTCACCCACCCCCTGTGTCCCATGTGGCCGCCAGCCCGGTCAGCTTGAGAAATACTGGTGAGGCCACCCCCCACCCGCCTGCACCCTGCTCTGAGCTCACCCCACAGTGCTCCCCCAAAAACAGCAGAACCCTTCAGTCACGGGGTGCAGAAAAACAGAAATTCGTGTTCCTGGCGGGAGTGCGGTTACGGTTACCAGTTAGGCTTCAAAGGATCCCACTGAAACTCCCTGTGGTCCCTTAAGTGACCCCCTGGAATTGGCAGAGCACAGGGGCTCCCACAGATTTAAGCTCTAGCACCTTGGTTTAATCCGCACACCAATCATCGGCCTCTAGCTCCTAAGCCCCAGCCTCCCTGCCACCACCTGTGGTGTGTGTGTGTGTGCAGAGGCCAAGGCCCCCTGACTGGGCCCTCCCTGTGCCCCAGAGTTCTCCCAGTGTCCTCCTGGGTCTAAATGCTCGCAGTTTAAGACTTTGATGGCATTAGGCCCCTACGGGACCCTCCCTAGTGCCACACCCAGACATAATCAGCTCAGCACTTACTCACTGAGGCGGGATCCGGGCCCTGGGAATCAGCTTATAATTCAAGACTTAACCCAGGCCCCTCCCCCAGAAGGAAGGTAAACAGGAAAATCAAGCAAACAGAAAATGGAGAAAGTACTCAGAAATCTCTCTCAGGGGGAGGTTGGAGGATGTTGGGAGCAAGAATGAGTTGGAAAACCCATGGGAAGGGAAGGTGGGGGCTCCGGAACTGGCCTGGTGCCTGGGGGGCGAAGTTGGGGGAAGATCCGTTGGGAGCACCTGAAGCGTTCTAAGGGCTAGCTCGTGCATTGCACTTGTTAAAATTCACACTCTCCTCTGCACTGCGTTTCCCCTTCTCTGTCCCTCCATTTTCCCCACCTTTCAAGTGACACACTAATTCATGGAATCCTCCCCCCAGGATTAACTAAAAAGACTAGAACTTTCTTGGTGAGGCTATTGATCTACCTTTTGTCCAGTGGACAAAGGACTCTTCTTCCAGTCCGTGCCCCATGCCACCTCTCACCCTAGTTTGGGCTGCGCTGGAAACACCCCACCTGGCCACGGCACATGAGCCTAGGACCTGTCTGTGCTCTTGCACATGGGAAAAAGTTCACGCCTGCACTTGTGTTGTCTATTAGAAATACTTGGCCAGTGGTCACTGAGAATGGTAACACAGGTCTAGAAATTTATGGCTAGGTTTAGTCAAGCCCTGTGAGGATGGGGAAGGGTGTGATATGAAGGGGTAAAAGCATCAAAAGATTATACAGAATTTGAATAGTCAGACTCCTAGGTTAACAGACAGAGCAGCGTCTCCCTGGAGTTAGGAGAGTGGAATGGGAGGGGGCCGTGAAGGGACAGAGGCTGGTTCTGACTTGGTGCACGTTCTGGAGATGCAGAGGGTGACAGTTGCCCAACAATATGGCTGCAGTGACCCCACTGAGCCGCACCCTCAAGAACCGCAGAAATGGTTGATGACCTGGATTTTTGTACCCCGCCCCCAAAGAGCTGACTTTGAAAACAATGGAAATCAATCAAACATATTGGGAAATTTCCTCTGAACAAGAAAGGATATAAACAGGGTGCTGGGAGGAGGGCAAGTTGGTTCAAAAAGGGGAAGGGGGAACTGGTGCAGGGCAGCTCCTGGTGAGACCAGGGTGGCAGTTGAAGAGAGGACCCTCACCCTCCAGCGATGCTTAGCTTTTCCGTAGTGAAAGGCAGACTACACGGCGGAAGGGCTTGCCAAAGCTTAAAACATGGAGGCAGGCGTCACTCCTGTTAAGAAGTCTGCACGTGGACAAGCAGAGAGCTGGCAAGGCTGGGCGAGTCACACATGAAATCGGGTCGGCAAACCAACAAAGCAGAGAACTTAATTAAACTTACAAACAGGAGCAGTTGGCCCTTTACACCCAGCCACTCGTCAGGTCTGTCCGAGCCGACGCAAGCAGTAGCAAGACCACACTAATTTAAAGAGAGGCAAGAACAGATTTACTTATTAAAAGACAGGATAGAAGCCAGGCATGGTGGCACATGCCTACAGCTACCTGGGAGGCTGAGGCTAGGGATCCCTTGAGTCCGCGTATTCCAGACAACCCCTGGCAACATAGTGAGACCTAGTCTCAAAGAAAAAAAAAAAGCCAAAATAGACAAGAGTCACTGAGGGGTACAAGGGACCCTTTGGTAATCTTATCACATGTCCAGTCTTTAGTCCAAAACACTGCGCATGGATCTTTAGCAACATGTATCTGCAAAATGGCGGCTGTTCCACCTTCAAGCCAAATGAAGAAACCAACATGGAGCTGTGGATTCTCTTCCAAAGGCACAGCTATTCACTTCAAGCCAAAGAAACCAAGATGGCATCGTCACTTCTCCTTCAAAAGCAAGAAATTCAAATCCAATAAAGAAACCAACATGGCTTCCTCAGTCCTCCAAAAGGCACAGCTCCAGCATTCTTTCAGCCCAAACCACCAAGACTCACTCAAAACAACAGCAGCAACCACTTTAGGCCTCTCATTGAAAGCAGCAACTCTCCAAATTCTCTTCACGTCTCCAGACAATTCCCAAGCTTCGCAGTTTCAAAGTTAAAATAAAATTTCAAGTACTGGCTTCGAAGTCAGCTTGCACGAGTCACAAGTTTCTCCAGCGTGTGTCCCCGGGCTCCTCACCGGCTCAGGCTGGGGATGGAAGCCCACAGCGTGGCTTCATTCCCTGCCCTGGTGAGGCTTCCAGCCTCCCTGCCCTCTGCTCTCTCCTTCTCTAGCTCTTGTCTTTCTCCATCTCTTAAATCCCCTCTCTCTGTCCCTCTTGAGAGAAGCCTTGGCTAAGTCTCTGCCCATCAGGGCACAATAGCAGCCATTCTAATGCACCATTACCATGCTGGGGGCCGTGACCACCCCCAGTTTCACCAGAGCGCCCCATCACACTGAGTCATCTTGCTCGTCTGCCTCCTAGCACCCCCTTCTCTGTCTCTCCTTCTACCATTTTCTCCACCTCTTAGGTGG
>PVHY01022144.1:0-22833 GCA_004024945.1 Uropsilus gracilis
GGATGTTTACTGCAGCACAATTTATAATTGCAAGGTCATGGAAACAACCTAAATGCCCCAAAACAGAGGACTGGATGAAAAAAATGTGGTATATATACACGATGGAATATTACTCATCAATTAAAAATGACAAATTTGACAACTTCATAACAACATGGATGCATTTAGAAGAAATCATATTAGCAGAAACAAGCCATAACGAAAAAGGCAGAAACCAAATGGTTTCGCTAATGTATGGGATATATTGAAAAAAAAAAATAAAATAAATAAAAGCCTTGAGGAAAGTCAAAACAAGCAAAGCACCAAAATGAAGTGCACAACTATGAACAGGAGGGAAATGGGGAGAAGGGAGGGGATGGAGGGGGGGCAAACCCTTGAGATTACAAAGTTGTGAAATTATATATAAAGAAAAAATAATAATAATTCCAAACTTCAAACTATACTACAAAGCCATAATAATTAAAACAGCTTGGTACTGGTACAAAAACAGATAATCAGACGAATGGAACAGAATTGAGTGCTCTGAAAAATAAAACCACATATATAAAGTCAATTAATCTTTGACAAAGGAGTAAAAAACATATTGGAACAAAGAAAGCATCTTCAATAAATGGTACTGGGAAAATTGGACTCAGATATGCAAAAAATGGACCAAGAAAACTCCCTCAACACCATGTACAAAAATCAACTCAAAATGGATAAAAGACTTAGATGTCAGACCCAAAACCATAACATACATAGAGGAAAACTTGGGCAAAATCCTCCATGAATTACAATTCAGAAATTCCTTTCTGGAAACATCTACAGATGGCAAAAAAAATGAAGGAAAACAAAAAACAGATGGGACCACATCAAACTGAAAAGCTTCTGTACAGCAAAAGAGATAACAGAAAAAGCAAAAAGAAGCCCAACCGAATGGGAAAAAAAATTTTGCCCTCCCTAAGAATGATAAAGGTTTATGAATGAAGATCCACAAGGAACTCACACAACTAAACAAAAGCAAAAAAAAGAATCAAATCTCCCCAAATCAAAAAAATGGGGAGAAGTAAGGCAGCCAGGCTCACCACCACGGTGGCTTGTGGCTGTAAGCTTCAGCCTATGAATCGGCTGGGCCTAGGGATCATGGTTCAAGTCCCACTTGGGGCAACAGAGCGAGATCTAATCCCAAAAAACAGCTGGGCGTGATGGTGCGCATGTAATTCCAGCTACCTGGGAAGCTGAGGCTGGGGATCACTTGAGTCTGTGGTACCCCAGGCAACGTGCGCCTGCAGTTCCACAGGCAAAAATAGCAAGACTTAGTCCCCCAAAAAAAAGCGCGGGGGGTGGGGGGGGGTGGGAGAAGAACTAAAAGAACTAAAAAGATACTTCTCCAAAGAGGAAATACAAATGACCAACAGGCACATGAAAAATTGCTCAACATCACTAGCAATAAAGGAAATGCAAATCAAAACCACAATGAGATACCACCTTACACCAGGAAGAATGGCCCACATCCAAAGAACGGGCAACAACAAGTGCTGACAAGGATGTGGAGGGAAAGGAACACTCTTACACTCTTACACTGGCAGGAATGCAAACTAGTTCAACCACTATGGAAAGCTATGTGGAGGACCCTCAAATTAGTGAAAATGGAACTACCATTTGACCCACCAATTGCTCTCCTGGGAATCTACCCAAGAGATCTCAATGTGGGTACAAAGCAATACCTGTGCTCGGATGTTTACTGCAGCACTATTTATAATTGCGAGGACTTGGAAGCAACCTAAATGCCCCATAAACAGAGGACTGGATGAAAAATAAATGTGATATATATACACTATGGAATATTGCTCATCAATTAAAAATGACTAATTTGATGATTTTATGATAACATGAACGTACTTATAAGAAATCATATTAGCAGAAACAAGTCAAAAATAAAAAGACAGAAACCAAATGGTTTCACTAATATATGGGATATAGGGAAAAATAAACAAAAGTCATGAGGAAAAGTCAAAACAAGCTAAGCATTAAACTAAAGCACACAACTTCAGGCGTCATGAGGAAAAGTCAAAACAAGCTAAGCATTAAACTAAAGCACACAACTTCAGGCGGGGGGGGGAGAAAGGGGAATGGTGGGGCGTGTGGGGGCGTAAATCCCTGGGATTACAATGATGTAAAATTTATATATAAATAAATTTTAAAAAATAAAAAAGAAGGGAAATTACAGTTGGAAATTGAGGAAAGTAGCTGTGACAAACAGGATTATGGTGTCCCCAAGGACATGTCAGATGGTAACCACACATTCACATTGAGGTACACTCAGAGATACTCCATGACAATGTGGGAGCCAAGGATAAAATGTCAGAAATGTATAAAAAATTACCAAGACATAGAAAAGAAGTCTTGTGTACATCATAAGTGATACACAAGAAAAATAAAACAAGCACTGCTCAAATTATTTGGGGGAAGATTTTTAAAAGAAATAAAACATTGAATTTCCAATGCTTTTAGTACTTTCCATTAAAATAAACTAAGTAAATATTCAGTTTTGCTATTCCTTTTCATTTCACTATTTTTGAACATCTGTGACCAATATTTCTATAAAATGCAAGAAGAGTATTTTCAATGTCTGACAGGAATTTTATTTTCACTGAAGTAATATTGTGTTACTTCAGTTATAATGCTATAACTGCTATATATTGCTATATTCAGCTATAATGCTGAAGTGTATACAGTTGAGTTGTATGTGAATCAAACAACTCATGTACAGTAACCAATCACTTACAGGCTTTGAAAGAAGTGATAGGATTGGTGATGTGTGAAGATAAGCATCTGTTATTTGTGTAGTAATTTGTAGACTGAAGAGCTAGCTGTGAAGTTTATACATTTTTGTAGTTACAAAATGTAACTACACTATTACCAATAATGGTATTAACATTACCGCATAATAACATGGAAATGTGAAGCATGTTATTGGGGGCCAATATTATTTAAGTAAATCATGCAAATGAAATTGGCATTGGAACTATGTAAAAGGAGGTCTTCTGTATATACCTCTGTTAGATACTTGCATTATAACTTTAGGTAGGTCTCAGGTGTTCATCACCGAGAAGCAACATGACAAAATTTTAAAGATCATGGAACAATCTCAAATTTTTCCATTTATTATGACTTTTTCTTTGCTTAGCTTAGTATACAGTCATTTTCACAGTTCCACACCCCTGTGCAAAACAAGAACTGCCTATCATGAGAAACTTAGTATGTAAACCCATATGGTCCCTCTATTCAGTAGCAACTGCAGCTTCTGGTTTTTATGAATTTTGACTTAGAGACTGTCATTATTTTCTTCTTATCTCTAATGATATTAAGTGATTTTGAAAACAGTTCTTTCCTGGGGATAACCTTGCTTGTATACACAGCCTGAATATGATATTGACTCCATTTCTTGTGAAATTTTCCTATTTGGATAGAATTAGATTTTTAACTCTATGATGATCATGTAATATATACAGATGTTGATTTATAATGATATACACCTAGAAACTACTTAATGTTATAATTCAATGTTATTCCAATTAAAAAAAAACTTTGCTTTTTTAAAAGGAAATTTAAAGACTGCTTAATGATGACTTATTAATAATGGCGATAAGATTGGAAATTAGCTCTCAAAATTAAGAGATTAAGAAATAATCATTTCTTCAGTGAAGTGCTTAGTCTATTTAAAAGGAACACATAGAAGAACATTAAGATGATGTAAAATAAATTTAGGAAAACAAACACTTCAGTGTGATTCTATTTTTATAAATACATGTTCATACATATACATGCATATATTTATACACATGTAGATATATGTGTATATAAATAATCATACTGAAGGATATCATCACAGTTCGAATACTGTGATATCTGATGATATCCTTCACAGTTTAAAGGATATCATCACAGTTGGAAGATTTATGGGAAACCTTTTTGCTCTTTTTCCTGAACTGCCTATAATGGGGATATAACACTTTTTTAGAAAGATTACTTTTTTTAAAATCCTGCACTTTTACCTTTGCATTACTTAAGGCATTCTAGTAATAAAAGAGTAAAACTGGCATAAATTATTGTTTAACTCTCAACCTTTCCCACTTGATTCCTTGCCTATCACAGAATCAGAGTATTTCCTGATTCAGACCATTCTGATGGTACTGACTCTCAAAAAAGAAAGGGAAAAAAAAAAAAAAAAATATATATATATATATATATATATATATATATATATATATATATATATATATATATGAAGATCAACTTTTCCATTATCAGAGCTGAGGCACGTTTAGAAGCACTCCAGAGTCTCAAACTTCATAAGCCCCAATTTCCTTGTCTTTAACGTTTAATGTGCCCTGTCCCAGGGCTCCTCACCCAGGCATTGCTGATGAATTGAGAAACACTGTGCAGAGTAGGTGGCATCGACTGTGTGTGATTAGTTGAAAATAGCTGACAAATCCACATGCTTAAATAAATCAGAAAAATAGTTAGGAAGGCACACATGTTTACAATCATCTTGCACAGTCATATAAACATAATCCGTTAGGAAAACGATGTCTGTTAGATTTATACACAAATAAAATATTTTGTTAAAACCCTATTTGTTGGGCATTTATTATGTATCAATGCCTGTGCTTAATATTTAAATTATTTTTCTCATTTAATACTGATTAGACCCCTACAATCTGGATAATATTCACTTTTTATTTTAGGAAATTGTAGTTTAGAGATGTTGAGTAACTTTTCTAGGGTTAGCTACAGGTCAGTAATAATAACCACATAATGAACAAGAATACATGGTTATATTCCAGATTCAAATGTGTACTTATACAGAACTTTACTTGGTTAGAAAAGTCTTTCATCTTCAAACAATAAAACATGACAAAACTAGTTGTAAAAATAAACAAGCAACTGTGTAAAAATATATTCTAAAAAAAACCTCACATAAGTGTATTTATTTTATTAACATCTTACATAAATACACAAAACTGTATTTATTTCATAATTGCCAATTGTAAAAAGACAAGAGATTTTATTTAAAGCATGAAAAGTTTAGCACTGTTTTGAAAAGTAGCTAAAGTTAAAATTAGACAAACAAAAAGAAAAACACAAAGGTACAATTAAAATAACTTTAGCTTTGTGAAAATTATTTTGATGAACCCAAAACACTATAATAACTAGAAATTACAGAACAGCAAAATCAACCAACTGCTTTCCTTCTAGACAATTCCATGCATCTAGCACCTCTTCAAATAGACAAAATCTTATCATGATTGATAATTCTTATTGAAGACATCCTTCCTAAATATCTGTAACTGTCATTCTTGTTCTCATCATTGATTCTCACGGCAAAAGCTCGAAAACTTTTTTTTCTTCCACCTTGGCCCCCCATCTCTGACCTTTCAAGTGTTCCTGAAATCAAATCACCAAATCCTGTTTGCTCCTTGTACACCATCTCCTAATCCCCATAATGTAATTTAAACTGACAATTTTCAATAATATATCTGCAGATGAAGAAAAGGGAGGCCCAGGGGACTCTCCAAGCAAGCTTCTGATTGAACAAACCAGACTAAAAGGGGTCTGACCCCAAAGTTGGGTGTCGATGCAATAATCCTTACACATTTGCTGCCACTGCCTTTTCCTGGCTTCCAGTGCTGGGCTCTCAGGCTTCTTTCTTAGTGCATATGGAGACAGCGCATCTCTATTAATAATAGCAGCTAGTGGTAGTACAGTGCTTATATTAAATGCCAGACTTCTTGCATGTCTTCAAAGGACTTTTCTAATTAAAGTTTATATCTCTGTACTTTCTGCATTCTAGATTAGCATGCTTACTCAGTACTCAAAATAATGGCTATGAATAAATACGGCATTTTTTTCTCATCTCTCCTTCATTCTCTCCCCAATAAATTTTTATTAAACATTTACTCTATAATTGTCCAAAATCAAACCTCAAGTGTAAGTTTGATTGAATTTTTTAAAAGCTATAAAGGTAATTTGAAAGACTATCAAAAAAATATAATGTGTACTCTATCACAGATTAGTTTGTTGTATATTGCATTACTAACTTCTTGGGATAAAAATAGCATTTTGTAATGTAAGGAAATGTCTTCATGCTTAAATGATAAATACTGAAGCATGTAGAGATACAATGATAAATTGTTAGTTCATTTTCAAATGACTTGAGGAAAAAAGAAATTGGAGAAAATATATACTATACAGATAGATAGATGATAAACAGACAGACACAGACAGACAGACAGACGATAGATAGATAGATAGATAGATAGATAGATAGATAGATAGATAGATAGATAGATAGATAGATAGATAGATAGATAGATAGATAGATAGATAGATAGATAGATAGATAGATAGATAGATAGATAGATAGATAGATAGATAGATAGATAGACAGACAGATACATAGATACACAGATACATAGATACACAGATACATAGATACATGGATAGATAGATACATGGATAGATAGATACATACATAAACAGGTAGACAGACAAAGACAGACAGATAGATACATACATAGATACATACATAGATGCAAATAAATGTCATAGAATAGTGACAATTGTGGATTAGGTAAAGAACACTTTTGCAGATTTAACTGCTTGCAGCACAACTCTAAGGAGGGTATGGATGCTGAGGCTCCCCTTCTAACAGGAAATTCTCAGACTCCAGGGAGGTATGTGTGAAATCATCTCAGTTCTAATACTACCCACCAAAATATCATCAAATTCAACAGGTTAGAGGCTCAGTCTCCCAACAGCTTAATGGCCCTTCACTCCAGACATGGGCCTCAAGTCCCAAGAAAACCTGCGCTTCTGACCCAACCAACTATAGATGACAGCTTCCAAAGTCCCCCCCTCCGACTTCATGTGCCTGTTGCAAGCCCCAGATAATTATCTGTAATTCCAAACTACTAACTATGAGTCAGAGATTCATAGGACACCCAACTCAGTTTTGATTAATTCTCTAGAGCAACACAAATAACTCAGGAAATATATTTACGTACTAGATCATTAATTTATTAAATAGATATGAATCAGCAGTCCAATGGAAGAAATGCCTAAGCCAAGGTCTAGGGAAAAACCAGAGAGCACCCTCTCCATCTCTGAGTGTACAATTCTCCCTGCTTCGTGTGTTCACCAAACCAGAAACTCACCAAAGTCCCCTTACTTTTGACTTTTTTGGAGGCTTTATTTTACTTAGAATCAGTAATTAAATCATTGTCCATCGGCAATGAACTCCACATCTAGGCCCTCTCCATGACCCAGATATTAGGGAACGACATTGAAAGTTCTACCCTCCCTTCAAGCTGAGTTTCCTCACAACCAGATTCTCACCCCAGGTTGATTCAAGTTACCTCTATGAAGATAATAAGATACACTTTTAACACTCAACAATTTAAAAACTCCAGTCAGATCTGTGAGCCAGAAACCGAGAGTGAAATCCAAATATGTATAAGAAATATATTTTGATAATGTGAATAATCATACAAATATATATGTATATGTTTTTCTATAAATTAAAATATATATATTTTGCTTGGGTAGGAATTCTAAGCTTTGAAATTTTCAAAGCAAAATGTTGGGGAAAACAAGAGAGACTGGTACCTTGAACAAATGGTCTTAAGAATCCTGATCTCAGAGTCAATTCCTAAATCAGGGGGATGTTTGCCCACACTTTCACAAGGAAGGCTGATTAGTAGCATTAAAATAAAGAAAACCTAATCAGACCATAGAACATTGTAGACTAATTAGTTAGCTTCATCAAATCTCAGCCTAGTTGATTTTATTATGCGAATTCATGAAGAAAATGACTGAACAAAAATATTAACTTCCAAGCAAAAGAAAGAGTTTTAGAGTTCAGGGTATTTCTCACAGAAGGATTTATGAACTGCTATTTGCTCAGATTTGTTATGTTTATTCATTCGTCCTAAGAAAAATACTTGCCTTTTGTAACAAGTATCTGAATTCACAAGAGAGTAGAGCTCATCCTGCAAATTTGACAGTGGGGAATATAGAGGCTTTGGAATCCTGAATCATGATTTCCAGGAAATACAGGACTTTATCTACTCTCAAGATTGAAGGTAAAGGTTTCAAATATTGTACAGGTCTCAACTACTCAGCGTTCAGCATGAAAGGAGCATCTATGTTTATGGTACAACTCTGGCTTTCTTTATTGTCCCAACCTGTGATGCCAAATCTGTCTGTAAGTGTCCTGACCTAATCTGTGCCAATAGCCATACTAGAAACCAAATGGAATAGGCATTCACTGCCATTGCCATTTGGGAGACCGAGATGAAGAACAGAAGGATGGAGTAGGTAAGGAGTTTTCTTCTTCTCACCAGTGAAACAAATATTAAAATATGAAGATCAAGGACTTCTAGAGATAACAGACATCAAAGAACTGAAAGTTCTTAACAGCAGGTGTTATCAATGATGCCAGTCTTTTGAAAAACATGTCAGATCTTCTTAGAACACCATAAAACACTCCTGATTCCTATGATAATGTTGAAAATACACTGTCGATCATTGTGATATATAGATCAACATTATATTGTTTAAAAAGCACCCTGAGATGTTTAAACGTTAAATTATTTTCTTCTCTAAAATTCTCAGTGTCAATTCTAGTTGTGATAATATATTTGTGATAATAATTGAGATATACTCAATTTGTGAGAAAGACTGTTAATTCTCTTGCCTCTTGTAGGACTCAGAGAAAGAGAAGAAGCCATAAACTGAGTCCCTTCACAACAATCCTATACACTAGGATCAAAGCACAAATCTTCAGAGTAGAAGCATCTAATTCCTTAGGCTTCAGAACTGAGTCCAGACCATCACTTCAGGAACACTATTCATCACAGTATTTTCCAATCTCAAGGATGGTACTTGATTTGTCTGGTCCTTTCTGAATTAATTTGTTTCTTAGGAAAAGGAAGTTTCTGGTAAAATCTTGTGGAACCATGTCTACAAGTCCAAGGCAGACCTATACACCACCACACCCTACCAAGTTCTGATATTAAATTAACCATCAGCCACCCATTTTGCCATTGGAAGACTGGGAAAGAAGAACTTTGTGTTTCTCCTCTTTTAGTGGCTTCTGTGCTTCTTCATTCTACTAAGATTAAGTCAAATTTTTTCAAATTGTAAAATAAAAGTTGAATTTCAAGATAAAAGAATTCCAGAATTTTTTATGCCCAAATGTTGATAAGTTCAACCTGCCCATGGTGTAGACCTACGTGTAGCACACCTCTGAGCGCCTGCAAGTTATTCCTGGCAGGGGCAGCTGCCTCACTGTCATCCTAATTGGAGGAACCTCTCTCCCCAGGTCCAGTCCCTTTACTCTGTGATATATATATCACCATCCAACAGCTGAAATTGAAAAGGTAGTTTTCTCCTCATACTTCCACATTTACACACTTCCTGTAGGACTTCAGTGTCTCCAGAGAGCTTATTTTGTGAATATGTTGTTAATCGAACAGGTAGTCATTCTTCAGAATAAGGAATATGCTATTAAGAATTTAATATACAATATGACCTATACTGAAAAAGTACACTTTAATGTACCATAAAATTTTTCAGAAAAATGAAGCATTTCTCTATCCATTTAATTTCAAATGAAAAAGAAAAACTACTTTCTGTTTGCACTTCATAAATCAGAATAATACCAAATCTTATATGAGTATAGAATTTGTGATTTTGGTTTACAAAAAATTATACGTATGTTTATTCATTTTCATTACATGGATGTTTCACTTCTTTTGTGTCATAATAATAGTAATAATAGCCCTTAAGGCCTGTCATGCCCCTATTAATTCTTATGCTCCATGTAGCAACCTCATTAAGAAGAATCCATTACTATTCCAGTGTGGCAAATGAAGAAAATAAAGTCTCTTAAGGTGACAGACAAGAACAGGAAAGCTGTTCTGATTGAATATTTCCTGAGAGCTGCATTAACACACTGATCGAGTGCTAGCCACCCCAGCCCCTAGAGTTCATATTTTCTCAGATTTCACACAAGTTCATGGTATACTAGATTCTTGAGCCCACAACAAAACACCATGACTGAATAGTTCAAGCAATAGAAATTTATTTCTCCAATCAAGTACTGCTTAGCTTCCGAGATCAGATGATATTGACTGCGTTCAGGGTGGTATGGCTACAGGCAGAAATTTATTCCTGATAGTTGTGGAGGTTGTAAAGTCCAGGATAAAAATGCCAACAAATGACTTCTATGCCATATTCCTGTGCACTCATTTGACCTCAATACTTGCAAAGAGAGTGAGAGCAATCTCAGTTGTCTCAGGCTCCACACTTATAAAGTCATTTCACCTTATTTATGTTCACTAAGGTCCTATCTCTAAATGTAGTCACAGGCAGATGGGCATGGAAGGGGTGTTATGGCTTCAGCATATGAGAAGAACACAAATATTCAGTCAGTAACAACAGTCAACTAAGTGTATTTCCAAAAGAAAATGATTCCAAGTTCATTAAAATGTCAACAAAATTCTCAATTCCATAATTTTCCTGGGGGGGGATATAAATATATATATATATGTATATGCATATGTCCCTACTAGGTGTCCAGTACATATGCATATTGCAAGAATATGTATTGCAGTATTGCAGTACATACATATGTGTGTATTGCAGTACATACATATATACATGTGTGTACTGCACACCTAATAGAGATTGTATAGCAGTACATACATATGTGTGTGTGTGTACTGCACACCTAATAGGGACACAAACATGAAAATAAGACTCTTCACCGTTATCAATTTAGCTAATTAGAAGAACAATGGGTGGGCTCCTATAAAGGGAATTATCTCAAAGAAGTAAAGCAAAGATACCAGGAAACAATGAATCCTACCTGATTCATTGGGAGTATAGCTCTGTTTGTCTCTAGATAAATTCTTCAGCCAGTAGTGTGAAGTGGATACCTTTACCCTGACAGTATATGCTGTGCTCTCGATGTGTTATGATTTTAAAAATGCATTAATCTATTTTATAATCTAGGTATGTATATATATTTATTCCCTTAGGATTATGACATACAAATATCAAATAATAAAGATAAGAATTGATCAGTTGTAGCATTTTCAAGCAATTTAAGTTGCACTTCTTTTTTAGTGAAGCATAATTACTGAAATAGATTTGTGGAAAAATAAGAAACTGGAAATAAGCATGTAAATTTCTCACTTGTGATCAATAATGGAAGATATTGGGGAACAAAACTGTGAGTCCTCTATACAAACAAATGCTCTGTTAGAATTTCAGTTGTTTGACATGGTTCAGCTCCTGTTCATCTCATTATGACATTTGCTGTCAATATTTTTCACCAGCACAATGAAGCATGTCACATTATTTGAAGCTACAACCTATATTACTGTTAAACAGTCTTCAACTATGAATTTTCTCAAATTTATTCTTTCCTGTGTGTACAGTAGCAGACTAATCAGGTAAAGACTCCTGGAGGCATCTATGCAACTAATTTAGGACCTTCCAGGCAGACACAATCTCTCTTAAGAGGCACCAAATAACATCATTTCACATTTTATCCAGATGAAAATCACAAAACAACTTCCTACTCTCATCAGTGTGAGGGATGTCAAGTTGGCTGAAAAGATGAGTCAATTAAATAAATTAAATTAAACAAAACAAAAAAAATTGAACAATTAAATAAATGATAGATGATAAATATGTAGATAAGATGGAAGGAGGGAGGGAGAGAAAGAGACCTAACTACTTGTTTATGGGACTTTCAATTTAATGGATACTGGCAAAGATAGCAATTTTTGTGTTCCAAAAGTATTAGCTGTGAACTTATTTCTTTTTTGTAGAAGTGTTCACATGTTTTTCCTCTTTCTCCCCCTTTTTTTAATCTCACTATACTGTTACTTTTCAAACCAGAGCAAAGAGTAAAGAAATATCATGTTTAGGGAGAGGATATTCATACAACCTCTAACCTGCTCATGCTCTCCCAACAAGACTGACTAGGCACTTTTTCCTTTGGAGTAAATATGTTGAAATCAAATGAATTGCCAGAAAAGGATTTTGTGTTTTGTTCTGTTTTAATCTCATTCCACACAACTGTATTTTTGTTTGTCTTCCTGTCAACTTTCTACACTTACCTTGGCATTCCTCCTAATCAACACTCAGCACTGCATAGGAATGTTGGTCTGCAAGTCAGTTAAGGTAAATTGGCCTCCTGCCTCCCTGATAGACTTCCTCAGTGACCACCAGCTCACATCACCCAGTGCCAACCAGAAGGAAATAATTGTGGATTCCAAAGTCACCATTCCTCTGGCAGGAAAACTACCCCCCTTTCCACTTCTTTCCTTTAGCCTTTTGGGATCAGGTGTCTGACTTCTTCATTCTGTAGCATTTTGTATCTTGGGCACAGGAACATTTTCTATCACTAGACTATGGGTGTTGAATGATACACAGTGAAAGATATTTGTATATCTTCTAAAAACTAATTTCTCTTAAACTTGATTGCCAAACTCCACCCAAATTCCGCAGATGTTTGCTATGCAGCACATGAATGAATAGAAGAAATAGTGCCTGCCCACAGCATAAACTGCATAAATAGTAGAACTACAACACATTCAAGTTTAACATTAAAGTTATAAAAATTCCAGGAGTAATAAAAGATTAATGTGAATGGCTGAATTACCTTTCATGGAGAGAAAGACAGCATGTGAGTCAGTTATCAATAGTGAAGAGAAAAGGGTAGGCAGTTATTGAGAGCCTTGTTATTCAGACAGAACACAATGGGGGAAGGTAAAGAAAAAGAATTTCTCAAAAATTCATTTTTGAAATAATGATTGTATTTTACCAACACAAATTAAAGTCTCTTGTAGCCTAGAAAATTGGGTCTTAAATGCTATAGTCAGTACTTTGACTTTATTTTATAGACTAGTGGTTCCCAAAAGCTTGCATGGGCCAGTGTTGGTTTAAGTTTTCACAAACCAGGGAATGATAAAGGCAATTTGTCAGTTTGTTTTGTTTTTGTTTTTGTAAAATGTATGTGCTCAATTTAAAAGTATTTCTTCTATCCTGAGATTATCTTTGCTATAATTGGAATCAAATTCAAATGCTTTCATGAAGTCACAGAGTAGATGGGGGCTTGGTGGGAGGTTCTAATGTCTTACTGCCAAAATAAGCATTAGAGACGCTGTTTTGTACTTCATAATTTAATTTCACCAATCCATGAGATCCAGAATTTAGTGATCATTTCCAAAGGTAATGTAGACTGTTAGAAAGGGAATAATGTGATGGGGCTTGTTCTTTAGGAAACATAACTCTGAAAGCAGTTACTTAAATAGAATAAAGAAAAGAAAAAGAAAGAAAAGAAAGGGAAGGTAATAAATGAGAAAATAATGACATGACACAGGACAGCAATTAGACATCTATAATGGTAAAAAAATATGTATCAGAACCTAATTCAGGTCATCAACATAAAGAATCAAAAAGTAAAAAGCAATGCATACAAAAGATAGAAGACATAACATTAGTAACTGAGTGAATACGCAACCTAAGGTTATACTCTGAGCCTTCAAGTCTAAACCAGTAGGTTATACAGAAAGATGGGAATGAAGCAGCAAAGATTTGGAGGAGACCTGGAGATGTGGTTCACTGGGCATTAGAAAAATTTCTAAATTTATAGAGGTACACCTCAGGTTTATCTGCATAAAGATAAACACTGACAGAGAAAAGCTGTTGCCATGAAGATGAGAGGGTAGAAGGTAGAGACAAGAGGGTGGAAGGTATGTTCTCTGGGTAGAGAACATGCCCACCACTTGAATCTCCTTTAGTAGTTTATGTCTTCTCTTGGGAGGAACCAAAGTAGAAATAATAATAATAATCTACTATTTACCCATTCCACATTTTTGTGCTTTTGTTTATCTTCTTGTCAACCTTCTACACTTACCAGGACATTTGTCTTAACACTTAGCACAGTATAGCAAGAACACATAACATACATATTAGCACAGACATCAAGTTAGTTTAATAATAATCTAATCAGTGAAATCTTACCTTTTTTACTATCATCATTTCCTTATTGGTCAACCTCTAATGCAGTTATTTTGAAAAATCTCATAGTTTCTCTTTATTATTTTCTATTTTTATATTATATAATTATATATATATAATTATATATATATAAATTTATTTATTTAATAAATATAAATATAAATAAATATAAATTTAAAATAAATATAAATTTATTTATATATATAAATTTATAGATATAATTTTATATTATATAATATTATATTATTTTCTATTTTCTATTTATTATTTTCTATTACCACATACTTCAATTAAGTTTAGCATCACATCAAATTGGGTGAGTTGAGAAGGTAAAAAATAGCAGTTATTGAGCCCCAGGGAAAATTTAAGTCTTTCCATCAAATATAAGGAGGGAAAAAGACTGAAATTTGAACTAGAATGACTCAATTGAGCTTTTTCTTTAAAAAAGTGTAACATTGACTGAAGGACACACAGATTTTTTAAATTATTTGGAGATATTTTTGGTTCTAGAAAATAGTACTGTACAATTTTTTGTGGAGGAATAATACTTAATATTTTCAATCATTTCTTATGCTCAAGCATTTGATGACTACAATCCCATTTGCTTTTGACTAACAAACGTGTAAGATAGGTATTTTTAGTGCAGCTTCTTTAAACTAATAAAAACAATAAAGACAGAAGCTACTTGTGCAAAGGCATCAAGCGGAAAGTGACTGAATTGGAATTAGAATTCATACCTTGGTCAGTCTTCATTCTTTATCATATAACAGCAAAACTAGCTTAAAGAAACAGGAAAGGTATGAGTTCTCATAAGGAAGTCATCCAGGAGCAGGGCTACGGCTAGCTCCAGTAGGAACAAATAACTCACAAAATATCATCAGCATAAAGTCCTCCCTTCATCATCACCTAGGCGTCTCTGTGTGACTCCATTGCCAAACAGCCTCTCCTATTGGGGTGTCAGAATGTTCCTGGCTGCTCCAGACTGGTAACCAGGTACAACTAAGACCAGCAGGAAAACACGACTGCCATTGTCCAGTGGTCCCAGGAAATGCCTCATTGCATCCTCTCATTGTTCTGGGATCCCAACTCTGTTCCTGAAGGAATCATTAAAATCCAAGCAATGTTATGCACCAAATACCCAAGCCTAGTGCCAAGTATGCAGTAATCCAGGGTGCTATGAAGAGAATTAGGATACCTAGATTCTGGGTGGCATGATCAGTAAAATTCTCCAACAATTTAAACTTTCTTACTGAAGAATTTGAAGTTTTAGCCACTATATTCTTTTCAGCTAAACAATAAATATTCATAAAGAACAAAGGTGAGGCTTTGTATATTAAAATCAGGACACTGCTTTAGAGCATTTTTCACGTTATTTAACTTTGCTATTTAAAAGCACTAGCATCTTAATTGGGAAATGGCTTATGGGAATTACTAGAGCTGTTTCTGTCTCGGTAGCAACAGAAATAAAAACGCTCCTCCAAAGGGACTTCCTTTTTGCAGGGGTAGATACACATTTGTCCTCAATCACTCCAGAGATGGCTAAGAAGGGGAGGCAGGCCTCAATTTCTTCCATTTAAGTCAAGTGTTTATGCCAGAGTCCAACTCCAAATTCCTGTCCATCTGGAAGATCTTCTTCCATTTCCCCTTAATACACTGGATTTTGTCTGTAGCAAAGAGGCATTAGTATCCATCGCTCCATTATCCTTTTAGAGCCTACTGAAGATCCCACAAATCACCAATCTCATTTCTGTAACAGGTTTCTACCTATGAGAAAAGGTCAAAAGACAGAGAACCCTGATTCTATTTATGGTGGTCTTTTTCATTTTCTCTAAGAATATATTAACTTACTTTTTAACTCTTTATCTCAAAACCTTTTTGTTCCTGTAATTTCAGCTAACTGACTCGGCCACATTACGGTAAGAATAGAACAAAATTTATGGGTGTTTTTTATTTTGTGGACATGTTGACGAATGGTTTATAATGCAATTAAATCCTAGTTCTTTGTACTCAAAAAGAAAGAGAGAACACCCAACTGGATCCTACTCTAGCAGTAAAAATTCAACTGAGAGACTATTACTTCCTTTCCTTTAAAACTAACTTCCTAACCAATATCACCAGATAAATGAAGTAGTTGACTCCTGTTTTTTTAACAGTTGAGTGTAGAAAGGTTTACTTCAATGGGATGGGCTTTAAATTAGAATTGAAAAACCTTTGTTGATATTTTCAGCACTTCATTTACCACTTGGCTTAGACTCAAAATCCCTATAGAAATAACAGATATAAATCTTTGCAGGTAAAGAACAAAACTATTCCTATTGAAATTTAAGCGTAAGAAAAATAGTAGGCTGAATCCCAAACCAGAACTGAGCTGCATTCTCTTTTTTCACCAAAGGTGGTCAGATACACTTAAAACAATCTTATAAAATCTCTCTTTTGTGGAACCCTTTTATTCTCCTAATCTTTACTTTCTCTTCCCCATGGCTTTCTGATATTGAAAAACTTAAATAAAACTTCTGAAGAGAATCATAAAAAGAAGAAAGTAGTGATAATAGGGGCTCCTATTCTGCACTTTCATTGATTTACTTTCAGTTAAAAGTGGGTAACTAGGAAGGTTGAGTACTCCAAATGATTTCATCCAGTTCCTATCTCAACATCCCAGTAGTAAGTGAAAAGCACTTTGTAGAACATCCCTTCCCACTTTTTCCTGTCCTGCTGCTGTGTTGCCTACTAATATGTGACACTGATGGATACATTACAACCTGTGTACTCACTGGATATATAGGTAGAACACAGTGATCCTCAGAAAACAGCCAGCAGACTGGAAGGCTCCAGCAAAACTGGGGCAATTAATCTAAATACAGTGTGAAAGTATTCCTACTTTGATTAATTTGCTGTCAGAACATCTGTGAGAAGCTATTTAAATTTCATCATATATATAGTTTTATAACATTAGGAAAAGTATATTCTTTATATTAGAAATTTGAGGGTATCACAATCTCTTTAAAACAAAGAGCCTCTAAATTAGATTCTTCAATTAGCCCCTGAAAACTACACCTATCGCCTTAACAATATATGGAAATTGTTTAATTTTTTTATCTCAGAGGCATCTTATAGGGAGGGACAGAGAGGATCTAAAACACAGTCACAATTGAGAGCCAGAGTTCTCTATAACCAGCTTTTACAATTTTGGGGTAAACTGCCTGGGATCTCTTCTTGCATCAACAAAAAGTTTGGGATCCTTTTGCTTACTTCCAAAAGTAATGCTTTCAGTAGGATTTCTCAGAGTGGGTCTTAGATCCTGATTCATATTCACCTGGGATACTTACTTTTAAGACTGTATCTCCCAACTACTCAATCAGACTGCAGTTTGAGGTTGGATTTCTACAATTTTTCAAAGTATTATACACACACCAATGAATTCTGAAAGTCATCATGTAAGTATATATGTTCATTTATAGATACAATTGCTCGCCATAATTTTATATTAAGGGCATGAGTTCAAAGAAAACTGCAACATAACTTATTAATCCTGCAAGAAGCATCTCTTTTGGTTGGAATTTAAAGTAGAAATCACAACAATTAATCTCAAAAAAGCTACTTAAACCTATCAATAACTTTTCTTCCACTCATCTACAGAATTATTATTGTTTAGTTGCTATCAGCATAAGCAAATCTTAGACAACAATAGCATTGTTGTTTTAGAAAGTCATGTCTTATCTAAATATATCACTCATGAATTAAGTGGCATTTAAGAAATTATTGGTTGAGCAACATAAAAGACTCGATGATTATATTAAAATGAAATAAGATTCACCTTGAAAATGACTAAATTATAATGATGATTATTTATGAATCATAGAGCACAAATATGAAAATAAAAATATAATTCTTGAATATCTATCTCTCCAGATACTGGCCATAAAATTTCAAAAAGTCATTCCCTTCCCACATACAGAACTTTTCTATATTTTTCTCAGAATCCAACCAGCTAGACTTGTCAATATATTTCAAAGAATTTTATTTCAGATGCAGTTCAAAGAGAGGTCAGAGTTAGCAGCAGAATCCTTTAAGGGAGCTAACCTCATATAAGAGAATCTAATAAAAGATACTGTGTATTTGTAAGAAAAAATTGCAACCTGAAACATTCTCAATGACACTGCACAAAAAGAGCAAAAAGTTCCCATGACATAAGCAATCTGTGCTGATTATATTTCATTGTGGCAATGTTGAGATTTTTAAGAACAAATGAGATTTAACACTGACCCTGCCAAGCTGTAGATTTCAGATCTCTAAAGAAGTTAGCCCAAGCCAACCTCTGGCTCTCTTGAACAAATTTTATTCTTACCAAAAATTGCTACAATTCACCTACTACACAGAAACTCCTCAGTGAATGAGTAAGTGAATAGATTTCAATGTTTTTTAAAACCACAATCTAAGAAGGATACCAATATATGAACTCTTGCTGGGATGAAATTATTAGTGACTCTCTGAAAATGTTGTGAAAATGTTAACTTGTAGAGTTATTTCTACTCTAAAATTTATGCTGTATCTCAATTCATCCTGTATACATGACTTACTCATATATATAATTTGTACTAATATATGACTTACATTGTGTTAAAAAGCATACCAACATGATGATGCAATTTTTTTGATTCAGGAATAGCAAGTACCCTGGTCAAGGCCCTTTGACTCATTTACCTCTCAGTGTAAATTTGGTGACAGTCAGTGCCTGGAGATCAAGAAGAACCGTAACTTCACAACATTGTATTCCACTGGAACACATTAATAAACAAAAAGCAAAAGTTATAAAAGATAGTATAGACATCTTTGACAAATATTATCAATATTAAAGATAGTACACAGAACAGACACACATAAAGAACTACAAAATCAGGTGGACATTTTTTTTCTAGCCAGTAAGTAACTTGAAGTAGTCATTTTATAAATTATGTTGAGTGCTGCCCCAAACCATCCTATTATTGAGAATTATGTGGTAATGCAACCACAGCTGCTCCTTCAAAACCAACAATGGATGGGAATTTGGGAAGAGAAATGAGAAAAAAAGAAGCTATTTTTTATATCAAAATATGAAAGACAGATGGTGGCATAATATAACAAAATATATCCAGTATTAAATTCCCATTCAGTTAAAATAAAATAACCATTATCTTCTAGACTAATATGCTCTCATCTTCTTTAGAACTAAAGCAGCTAAAAAGTGTATATAAAAGGGCACTGGAAACAAAACCCTCTTTTCTCAGGTTGATAGGAAAGAATAAGGAAGACACACAGTTCAGGTCCAACAATGACACCACAATATATAGTCAATCATTAATTCTTTGTTATTGATCTTTACCTCTGAGAGTATTAAAAATTTCAGAGACTTAACTTTTTCACATAATGATCTTCATTGTAATCTCTCTTAAACAGGTAAAATGTACATGCAGTTTTTTTTCACATGAACTAGGTAAAATATTCTCAATAAGCATTAAAATGCATGTTGTCTGGTCATATGCTGTCTTGTACACAGTTAGAACACAACAAACATGTTGTCAGATTAAGGAAATGATTGAATAGCTTACAATGAAAGTAAGAATGGAAAGATTTTTCAGTTAGCTAGAATGTTTCCTAAATACATATTGTTAGAATATCTGAAAACCAGCAGAGGTTGTTCTAATGCGCATCAACACAACACAGTACTTATCAGTGTGTGGGTGTGTTATAATATCACACAAACAAGTATATCAACAATATACACATATACAAATGAACTGAATTTACCTAATAATGAAGCAATATTTTTCATAGTATGTTCTAAAGAAATTTCTTTTTTATTGATAATGTGTGTATATATATATACATATATATAAAACATATACATAGATAATGTTTCATATACATTGTATATACACCATTCTATTTTTTCATTTTTTAATAATTTATTTTTATATATATTTCATATCTTTGTATTCCCCAGGGTTCACCCACCACCTCCCCTACCTGACCTCTCCTCCTCATGCCCCACCCTGAGTTGTATTCTTTAGTTTGGTTGTTAGCTTGTTTTGACTTTTCCTCCTGGTCTTTTTTGTTTGTTTTTCTTATGTACCATATATTAGTGCAGTCTGTCTCTTTCTTTTTGACTTGTTTCTGCTAATATTATTCCTTCTTGGTACATCCATGTTATCTCAAATTCATCAAGTTTGTCATTTTTAAATGATGATGAGTAACATTCTATTGTGTAGACATACCACAGCCATTCATCCGTTTTGGGACATTTGGGTTGTTTACATGTCCTTGCAATTATAAATAGTGCTGCAGTAAACATCCAAAGTATAGGTGTCTCTTTGTCTAAGTATTGAGGTCTCCTTTGGGTAGATTCCCAGAAAAATGATTGCTGGGTCAAATAATATTTCCATTTTCATTAGTTTGAGGGTCTTCCACACTGCTTCCCATAGTGGCTGAACCAGTTTACATTCCCACCAGCAGTGTAAGAGTGTTCCTTTCTCTCTGCATCCATGCCAGCACTTCTTGTTGTCTGTTTTTTTGATTGTTTGTTTTGATGTGGGCCATTATTATTTGTATACACCATACTATACTGTGAGCTTCTCCCATTACCATGTCACCCGTGAACTATAATCTCAAACTAAAGTCATTGCATATGCAGATTATTCTCTACAGAAAGTACCAGAGAAAAATCTACCAAAATGACTTCAGTTATCATATACCTTGGGAACTTCACTAATTTAAGTACATTATCTGCAGTTTGAAATGTTCTTTTTGAAACTTTCACACAAATTTTCAAATAATGTTTATTTCAAAATTCATCAGTGCTATGACCTAAAATATTAGGAAAAAACAAACAGTTCAAGCAATATCGATATTAATAAGTTCTTGCTCACATTCAACAGCAAATATGTGACTGGCAAGAATTAATTGCAGTTCAACAATTCAGAGATATGGGAAATGTCTTAAAGGATTAGTTGAAGTTTGACAGAAAGAACTTCTTAAAATTACATTAAGGGTAAAGCCTGAGAAGAAAAAAGTAATTTAATAGGCAAGAATTGAAAGTAAAATGTGAGTATGCTCTTCTCAAGTCTTTGTGAAGAATTTTAGCTAGACTTTCTGCTAACAATTTAATTTGGATAATATTAACTAAGATGTGGGGGGAAAGCTCTTACAGATCTTTTACATGCTAAAATAACATTTGAACAATTGGGTCAAAACTCAAGGGTAAAGAGAAGAAAGTGAACTTCAAACTATTGATATATTTTCTCCTCAAATAGTTTAGTGAACAATGTGGTTATTATAGTTACTTTTCAAAGAATAATGGTTAACTTAGAATATTTTCAAATTTACAAAAACATTGAAATAATTGCAAGGTACCTTTCCCCAGAACCATTGGTGAATAAATTATTGATGTGATGTTCATATATCTTCAAATATGTCAGTGAGTAGTTCCTTCAAATTGGAATATTCTTCTGTTAAATAATCACAAGACAACCAAGAAATTCAAAAAAGGAAAACTGACATTTCTGGCATCTCATCCTCCTATCCTATTCAAGCTTTGCCAATTGTCTCAATACTACACTTCATAATAAAAGAAGTGCAATTATATATACTTATTATAACTGCAACTGTTCTTCATCCTTACTAGAAGTAATGTTTCATATATGTTATATATACACCATTCTATACTGTGAGCTTTCCTCTGCAACTGTTCTTCATTCTTACTTGACTCTCATGATCAAGACATTTTTTAAAATATAAGCCAGTTCTTTTATAAAATATCTCCCAACAGGGATTCTAAAAAGTTTTCTTCTTAAGTTTAGATTAATATTATACATATTAGGCAGGAATGTCACAGAAATGAATATATATTTTTTTGCCCTTTAGAATATCCTACCAAAAGCAATCTACAGATTCAATGCAATCCCATTAAAAATTCCAATGACATTCTTTAAAGAAATAGAACAAAAATTACAAAAATTCATATGGAATAACAAAAGACCTCGAATATCAAAAAACCTCCTCTCCAAAAAAAGAGAGAATGGAGGCCTAACTATTCCAGACTTCAAGCTATACTAAAAAGCCATAATACTTAAAAGGGCTTGGTACTGGTACAACAACCGACAATCAGACCAATGGAACAGAATTGAGAATCTGGAAATAAAGCCACACACATATAACCAATTAATCTTTGACAAAGGAGGGAAAAACTTACATTGGAACAAAGATAGTCTCTTCAACAAATGGTTCTGGGAAAACTGGACTAAGACATGCAAACAAATGGACCAAGACATCTCTCTCACACCATGTACAAAAATTAATTCAAAATGGATAAAAGACTTAGATATCAAACCTGAAACCCTAACATACATAGAGGAAAACATAGGCAAAACCCTCCATGAAGTACAATTCAGAATTCCCTTTCTGGAATCATCTGCAGAAGGCAAAAAATTGAAGGAAAACATAAACAGATGGGACTTCATCAAACTAAAAAGCTTCTGCACGGCAAAAGAGACAACAGAAAAAACTAAAAGAAGCCCAAACAAATGGGAAAAAATTTTCGCCCTCCAAAAGAGTGATAAGGGATTAATAACACTGATCTACAAGGAACTCACACAACTAAACAAAAACAAAACAAGATGCCCAATCAAAAAGTGGGGAGAAGAACTAAAAAGACATTTCTCCAAAGAGGAAATACAAATGGCCAACAGACACATGAAAAATTGCTCAATATCACTAGCA
>PVHY01022145.1:0-22827 GCA_004024945.1 Uropsilus gracilis
AAAAAAAAAAAAAAAAAAACACACACACACACAAAAAACACTAGCTCGGCATGGTGGTGCGCGTCTGTAATCCCAGCTACCTGGGAAGCTGAGGCTGGGGATTGCTTGAGTCTGTGGTACCTTGGGCAATGAGAGCCTGTGGTTCCACGGGCAAAAATAGTGAGACCTAGTCTCAAAAAAAAAAAGAAGGGTTTGTTTATTAACAAGGGAGTTCAACAGGGAAAATGAAAAGTCCTTAAAGCCACAAGTGCCTGGTCATCTTACCCCAGTCACCATTCTCAGTCCCAAAGTTCCCAAAGACACAGTCCAAGAGGCACCCTTTGCCCCTCCAAACCTGAGGTAGGCACTCTGCAAAGTCCTGTCTTTCTCCGTCATCTTCTCTTTGCTTCTTCTCTTTTCTTCTCTAAGATCTCTATACCGGTACAGGGAGCAGGAAAGTAAAACTTAAATGAAAATCAACAAGAAGTGAAGGACCCAGATAAGAGAGAGAAGCAAAGAGAAGCAGAGTTCCGAGCTGCTCTGCTTCTCCAAGGTACTTCAAACGTTGTCCACAATTTTTGATGCACAAATCAGCTTTCCAAATCCCTGACCATCTCCAGGTACCAGCTCACTATGACACCTTGCTGCGGTGCCACACTGGCCACTCTTCTGCCAGCCACCATGGCTCTTTGTCCCCTCCAGCTCACTCTTCCAGGGGGCTTCTGCCCAGCCTGGTCACTCACCCTGCTCTTTATCAGCCTGCCATTCTCTTCTCTCCTCTCTCCAAAAGTCTGTGTACTCCTAGTCTCTGCTTTCCTTTTTAGCTCTCTGCTTCTGGTCCAACCCCTGTTCCAACTGCTTCTTCTGGCAGTTTAACTGCCACACCCAAGGTGGGGGGGGGGAGTGGCACCCAGTTTCATTGGCTTTCTGACTGGAAGGTTTTTCAGGTCATTGAGGGTCAGCACATGGCTCTCACCTGGGCAGAGCAAGGTGAATATGGAGGCAAATGGTGTAGGGATAACTAAGTACCTGGGAGGGGAGGGAAGCTTCTTTAGCAAGCTGGGTGTGCAGCTGGGACATATGGGGGCTTTGTTGGGAGAGAAGAGATGATAGCTCCTCTTCTGTAAGGTCTCTGGCCACTCCCCTTTTACTGAGTTGGTTGGGTGAGAGGATGCAGCCATGAAAGGAGAAACAGTACCTTCCCCACTGCCACCATGGGGAAGGAATGCTAGTGCATAAGCAGAAATCAGGGGATGCTGCTGGCAGCATTTAGGAATCAGCACCATGTTCACAGAGTATATCCCCCAGGGCTCTTTTCTGGGATTTGACCTCAAGTCCCAGCACTGAGCAGTAGACCAGATGGAGAAGTTGCCAGAGTTTTAAACCAAATTTCTTCATAACAGCAGCAAGTTTCCATTCCTGGAAATCAAAATGTCTGCATAGAAGATCCTGACAAAGCATATTTTCTGTGACAGTCCATTAGTAACAATGTTTTTTCAGCATTCAGGAGCAAATTCAGGAGAACCATCTGAGGACTGAGGAAGCAGCATGGCATAGGGGTTGGGAGATTTTACTCTGAAAGTGATTCATTTTGTGAACTTGAACGAGTTGCCAACAGTATTTGAGCTTTAATCTCTATCCCCAAGATTATCATAAATTTAGGTAAAATTAGGACAAAGAAAGAATCCAGATTCATAATTTTCCAAAGGGTTATTTTTTAAAAAAGCATATTTTCACTGGAACTCATTTGTTCCCTCAACAACTTTATAAAAGAATGTTTCTAAAATACCTAATGTGTACTCAACTGTGATGGATATGAAAGGTGTGTGCATCCTGACTTGGCCCTCAGGCTTCTCTCCTGATAGAGAAGTGAGACAGCATTGGATGTGTAAAGGCCTCTGAAATCATTGCTAAAGAATATTGTCCTGTCCCTGCCCTCAGGATTCATGGAAAGGAAGGCCGTACCAGTGGCATTGATTCAGGTAGGATGATTGACAAGAGGAGATTTGCAAGACTTGGAGAAGTGGTTGGAAGAGATAACGTTCTTGGTCATGTCATCTGATGGCATGACCACTTGCAGTAGGGATGCAGAAAACATTGCTGAGTGAATGGATGAATACAGGGTTAAGTAAGTGAAGGCAATAAAATTAGAGTCTAGCCATAAGAGCAGCTGAAGTAGACTGTGGAAGCTGTTTAATTCTAAGAATACCGGCTGCAGAAAGTAGAACTTTTGGGATATGAGAATCTTCTGCCTGGACCATGGGACCTCAAGTTGGAGTGACAGGCACTCAGACGCCATCACTTTATGAACTGAAGCGAGTTACTTGACCTCTCTGTGTACTATTTCCCTCATTTGGAAATCAAACAAACAAAAATGGACAATATTGTTATGTACTTTATAGTGCCATTTTGAGGATTAATTGAACTACTACATATGAAGCCAGAACATGACACATATATTAAGTACTCCATATAGTAAGTACTCCAACTTATTTTCCTTATTAGTATTAGGTTTATTAAGGACTGAGAAGAGGATAAGTTCAATATGAAAACTGCAAGGAACCACTGAGTTTCTTGAATTGGGAAGTGGGTATGTGAGACAGTATTTTTTTTTTTTTTCTGAGACTAGGTCTCACTGTTTTAGCCCATGGAACCGCAGGTTCTCGTTGCCCGGGGTACCACAGACTCAAGCAATCCCCGGCTTCAGCTTCCCAGGTAGCTGGGGTTACAGGCGCACACCACCATGCCCAGCTACTTTTTGGAACTAGGTCTCGCTACAGGCCCCAGGCAGGACTCAAACCACGATCCCTAGCCCCGGCTGCTTTATAGGCTGAAGCTTACAAGCATGAGCCACCGTGCCTGGCCTGTGAGACAGTATTTTGCAAAGAATCATGAGGTATTACAAAGAATGCAAAGAGTCAGTCTGGTCAGAAAAGGAAGTGGGGCCATGGTAAAGCTGCAGACCAAAGGGGAAAGAAGGATTAACAAAGGACTAGGAAAGAAACACACTCTCCTGAAAAAGAAATTCTGTCCTACTTGCTTGTACATGTGTGGGAGCTGGAGCCTGACATGTGGAAGTGCTTAGTAACAAATGGATGCCATACAAATTGAACAGCATCTTTTAGGAATATGGGTTCAATGGAAAACACTACTAGAATTCCCTTAAGTACAGAGAATCTTAAAGAGCTTTTGAGACAGTAGAATCTTCTGGTAGGAACATGGGGTCTGAAGGAATTCAATCTGACATGGCCTTGGGCTAATTTCAATGTATTCTCTCATAGAATCAGGCATATGAACACAAGTGAAAGGAAAGCCAGGGCATGAAAAAAGAATAATCAGATTTATTTTTCATGTCTTTTTTCTTTTTCTTTCTTTTATTTAAAGACAAGCCCTCCAACAAACAAAAGTCTATGACCAGAATGCTTCACAGGTAAATTCTACCAAAGAATACTAATTTTTCTCAAGTGCTTTCGAAAAGTAGAAGAGGGTCCAATTCATTTTATGAGACTAGTATTATCCTGGTACCAAAACCAAAGACACCAAAGGAAGTTAAAGGCCAATAGCTATGAGGAACATAGATGCAGAAATCCTCAAATTATTAGCAAATTGAACCCAGAAAACTTAAAAAGAATCACACACCATGATCAAGAAGGTATGGGGGTGGCTTAACACTGGCAAATCAATCAACATAATAGACCACATCAACAAATTGAAGGATAAGTGCAGAAAATGCACTTGATAGACCTAGTCTAAAAAAAAAAAAGAAAAAAGGAAAAACTTTTCCTTTAAGATCAGGAATAAGACAAGGAAAATCTTAGAGCAATTAGGTAAGAAAATAATTAAGGCATTCAAATAGGAAAGCAAGAAGTAAGCTGTCATTTTTTGCAGATTACATGTTATATGAAGAAAATCATAAAGATGCCACCAAAGAATTAGAAAAAAAATCAATAAAGTTGCAGGATACAAAATTAATTCATGGAAATAACTTTCATTTCTAAACACTAATAGTGAACTCTCAGAAACAGAAATTAAGAAATTAATCCCATTTACGATTGTATCAAAAAGAATAAACTACCTAGAAATAAATTTACCAAAGAGGTAAAGAATCTGTACATTGAAAATTATAAAACAGTGGTGAAAGAAATTGAAGTCACAAATAAATGAAAAGATAATCTGTGCTCATGGATCAGAATAATTAACACTGACAAACTATATTATACAAAGCAATCTAGATGTAATCTCTATCAAAATTCCAATGGTATTTTCCACAGAGGGAATCCTCAGATTTAGACAGAACCACAAAAGATGCTGATTGGCCAAAGCAATTTTTTTCATTTTATTTTTAAAATTTGTTTTATTTACATCATCATCTACCCTGGGGTTCTCCCACCACCTTATCACCTGTGAACCATTGTCTTAGTCTTTTGTGCCCTTCCCACTCCACTTCCCTCTCCCCCCATGCTCCATGCTTCAATTTTGCTGAGAGTTTTAAATTTTTCTTGTCTGTTTATTTTCCCTTTGTCCCTCATATAAGCGATACCATCCATTCTTTCTCTCTTTTTTTCTGACATTTCTGCAAGCATGATTCCTTGTAGCTTTATCCATGTTGCCATGAATGACATGTTTGTCTTTTTTGACTGATAAATAATATTCCATTATGTACATATACCACAGCTTTTTGTACCATTCATCTGTTTTGGGGCATTTGGGTTGCTCCCATATCCTGGCTATTATAAATAGTGCTGCAGTAAACATCCGGGTACAGATGTCTTTTTTGGATTAGAGTTTTTGTAACCTTTGGGTAGGTTCCTAACAGTGGGATTGCTGGATTGAATGGAAGTTCCATTTTCAGTAGTTTAAGGGTTCTTTGCGTAGTTTTCCATAGTGGCTAGACCAATTTGCATTCCCACCAGCAGTGTAGAAGAGTTCCTTTCTCACCAAATCTACATCAGCACTTGTTGTTGCCCATTTTTTTGATAGGACCCATTCTTACTGGTGTAAGATGGTATCTTATTGTTGTTTTGATTTGCTTTTCCCTGATTATTAGTGATGTTGAGAATTTTTTCATATGCTTGTTTGGTCAGAGCAATTTTGAAAAAGAAGAACTTAGCTGAAGTCATCACACAAATGCCCTGATTTCAAACTATGTTACAAGTTACAGTAATCAAAATGGTATGGTGTTGTCATTAAAACTGACATAGATCAATGGACTAGAATAGAGAATCCAAAAATAAAACCGTATATATATGATTAATTAATTTGTGATAAAGGAACCAAGACTATACAATAGAGAAAATATAGTCTTCAATAAATCGTGTCAGGAAAACTAGACAGCCACTTTCAAAAGAAAAAAAATTGAATCACTATCTTATAAACACAAATGTTAGCCCAAAATGAATTAAATAGTTGAGCATGAGACCTGAAGCTACAAAACCCCTAGAAGAAGGTATAGGCAGTAAGTTCCTTGACATTGGATCTGCCTCCAAAAGCAAAGGTAGCAAAAGCAAAGCACAAAGGTAGAAATGTATTAAACTAAAAAGCTCCTGCAGAGTAAAGGAAACCATTCACAAAATGAAAACGCTGAATGAGAGAAATTCAATCTACTGAATGTGAGAAACTATTTGCAAATCATCTATCTGATAAAAGGTTAAGCCCAAAATATATAATGAACGCAGTCAATCTGATTTTTAAATTGCTAGAGAATCTGAATAGACATTTTCCAAAAATGACATACAGCAGGCCAACAGTTGCACGCAGATGCTCAGTATTACAACTAAGGACATGTAAATCAGAGCACGGAGATACCACTTCACACATGCTAGACTGGATTGTACCAAAAAGATAAGAAATAGTAAGTGTTGGTGAGGGTGTGGAGAGAAGGGGAATACATGCGCACTATTGATAGAAGGTAAACTGAGGCAGCCATTAAGCAGTATCTCCAAACATTGAAAATAGAAGTACCATTATACTTCTGGGAATTTATCCAGAGAAAACAAAGGCACTAATTTGAAAAGATATATGCACCTCATTTCATGGCAGCATTTCTTTTTTTTTTTTTTTTTGAGACTAGGTCTTGCTATTTTTGCCCATGGAACCGCAGGCTCTCCTTGCCCGGGGTACCACAGACTCAAGCAATCCCCAGCCTCAGCTTCCCAAGTAGCTGGGATTACAGGCGCGCACCACCACGCCCAGCTATTTTTTTTTTGGAACTAGGTCTCGCTGCTGGCCCCAGGCGGGACTCGAACCGCAATCCCTAGCCCCGGCCGCTTCATAGGCTGAAGCTTACAAGCACGAGCCACGGTGCCCGGCCATGGCAGCATTTCTTATGCTAGTCAAGATGCAGAAAAAACTTACCATGGATAAATAAGTACACACACACATGCAGGGCACGGTGGTGTGTGATGTAATCACAGCTATTTGGGAGGCTGAGGCTAGGAAACATAGTGAGACCTAGCCTCTTAAAAAAAAAAAAAGGAGAATCACACACACACACACCCCACAATGGAATAGTATTCAACAGTAAAAAGAATGAACTCTTCCCATTTGCAACATGGATGGAGTGTGAGGTCATTTTGTTAGACAGAGGAAAACAAATAGAGCACTATTTCACTTATATGTGGAATCTAAAAAACAAACAAACCCCAAGCTTATAGTTACAGAGAGCAGATGATTGGTTGCCAGAGTGCCAGGGTAGAGGGCTGGCAAAATAGGCTACGGAGGTAAAAAGGTACCAACTTTCAGTTGTCAAATAAGTCGTGGTGGAGATAATGTAGAACGTGATTATTACTGTCTTGCATATTTGAAAGTCACTAAGAGAGTAGATCCTTCAAATCCTCATCACATGTGTGTGGAGTAGATGCTAACTACACTTATTGGGGTGATCATTTTGTAATAAAAGCAAATATTGAAACATGATGCTTTACACCTGAAACTAATAAAATGTTGTGTCAATTACAACTCAATTTTCCAAAAAGAGAAAGAAGAAAATAGTCGTTCCTCTTTTATCCTTTCCCATGCCAACTACTCTGTCTGTAGAGAAGAAAGATGCAGTCATCAATTTGCTTTTCACCTTGCTTGAGAGTTCTGTTTTCCATCTGAATAACACCTCACTTTTGTTGGGGGCCACTCTGAGCCAGCATTCTAGCTCCTAGGCCCTGGTGACGATGTTGGAGGAATCCTGCCACACTGTCTTTATATTGGTCTGTGTTCTGTGGTTCTGCTAAAGTTTTTTTGGGTCCAAACCAGGGAATGTGTGTGTCAAGGGTTTTTGATCATATCTTCTACCTCATCTGTTTCTTCTTTGGGTTATTTGTGGTTTTCTGTTTTCTGATAAGGACTGACAAGAGTAGAAGCAAACCAGAGGGGATTAATCCCTCACACACACACCCTTCCCTGACCCACACACTGGCAGGGCTCCCCCCCACCTCCCGTACGGTCCAGAAAGAAGACAACATGGCAGTGATAGAGGGTAGTGATGCAGTTAAAAGTTGTATTGGCCCCAGAATACCCTGGCAGGTAGAGTCTAAAAGAACCATGAGAGAAAATGGGAAGCAGGAAGAGAGGGTGTATAAAAAGGGAGGAGAGAGGAGAAAAAGGAAAAGGAAGGAAAGAGAGATGAGAATGGTGGACTGAGAGAACAAGCCTATGTGGCCTGGCCAGGGGAAGCTCCCAGGAAGAGTGAGCTGGTGTTGGCAAGGGGCCACCTGTTGGGAGAGTGGCTAACAGAGACATAGCCGGTGTGAAGTTGGATGCTGGAATGGCAGGTCGTGGATGACAAGGGGCTGCTGAGGGCAGGGCTGGTGAATGTGGCCAGATGCTGCTGAAGGCAAGCCGGGTAAAGGAAATGCGTGGAGCCACAGTGAAGTGGCATCTTTGGAAAGCTGATTTTGTATCAGCACCTGTTGAAAAAGTTTGAAGAGCCTTGGAGAAGCAGAGCAGCTCGGAATGCTGGAGAGAGAAGAAGCAAGAGAAGGCATTGGAGAAAGACTGGAATTTGCAGAGTGCCTGCCTCAAGTTTGGAGGGGTAAAGGGGCACCATTTTGGACATGTGTCTTTGGGACCTTTGGGACAGAAAATGGTGACTGGGGTAAGATAACTGGCCACTTGTTGCTTTGAGAACGTTTTGTTTTCCTGGTTAATTCCCCTTGCTTTTTTTGTGTGTGTGTTTGCTTTTTTTTTTTTTTTTTTTTTGAGACTAGGTCTTGCTATTTTTGCCTGTGGAACCGCAGGCTCTCGTTGCCCGGGGTACCACAGACTCAAGCATCCCCAGCCTTAGCTTCCCAGGTAGCTGGGATTACAGGCACGTAACACCACGCCCAGCTATTTTTTGGGAGGAACTAGGTCTCACTACGGGCCCCAGGAGGGACTCAAACCGCGATCCCTACCTCCGGCCACTTCATAGGCTGAAGCTTACAGGCACGAGCCACTGTGCCCAGCTAATTCCACTTGTTAATAAAACCCTGTTGTTTAAATTGCTTTATGACTTTCGCAACTGCTATGTGCACGGGTGATGCTGACCCGTGGCATGCTGGTTATAGGCTTCTGCCCCTTTTGAACTGATTTCAGCAGGATTGCTCCAACACCATCATCAGGACCTAGGAGCTAGAATTCTGGCTCAGAGTGGCCCCCAACAAAAATGAGGTGTACCCCCGCTGAATTGTGGGAAGAAGGCCATGGATCTGGCAGCTGCCCAACCTTAATCATGGAGACCAACCAGACTAACCATCAGTTGACATCCTTCTCCTCAAAGGAACTCCCCAACTGATGAAGAAGTGGAACCAGGCTCTCAAAACTCAAGGCCAGAACTACAAGGCGGGAAAAAAGAACAAAGAACAAGCAGAAAAGACTGAAAACAGAAAGGAGCAGACATCTTGCAAGCGTAAACAGCCACTGACAGACTCCAAATGAGCCCAGATTGGCTGCCTAATGCAAGTTAAGACTGGAAATCTGAGCAGCATGGTTCACCATGTCCCAGGAACACAGGTCCTCACCCAGGAGAAGGACATTGCTCCAGAAAAAGAAAAAGAGACTAAAGGGCTAAACATGGACCAGTGAACAGTGACGAGAGATGGAGTGATGGGAGTTGGGGGAGGTTGGCGGGGGATGGGAGAGGGGGTTATACCCAAGGGGAACAAAAACCATGCAAAGATGACTGAAGTTGTATGATATTAAAAGTAAATTAAAATTTTTTTAAAGGATCCCACAGTTTTCTGCTTCTTTTTCTGGTCTACATTTTCAAATTCCAACTTACTATTCAGGAATGTCTCCATTGCAAGTAACTAAAACATTACCCAAATCACTTTAGGAAAGAGGGAAGGAGATTAATTAATCAACTCAAGAAACCAGGGGTGAAGGCCGGGCATGGTGGCACATGCCTGTAAACAGCAGCCTAGGAAGCTGCGGTGGGGACCAGTCATGGTCCGAGTTCTGCTCAAGGCAATGTAGTGAGACCTAGTTCCAAAAAAATAGCTGGGTGTGGTGACTCGCGCCTATAATCCCAGCTATCTGGGAAGCTGAGGCTGGGGCTTACTTGAGTCCGTGGTACTCCAGGCAACGTGAGCCTGAAGTCCAGGGGCAAAAATAGCGAGACCTAGTCTCAAATACAAAAACAAAAACACCGGGGGTGAACCCGAGCTTCAGGCATAGCTGAGTCCAAGCACACCAACACTGGCTTGAAATCTCCTCCCATGCTCTGTCTCTCAGCTCTTTTCTCTGCATTCTCGGTCAGCCCGGCTAAGAGGTTCGTAATTATCTCCTTACCATGAACACTCCCAACAAACTAAACATTTTCTTTCCTAATAGTACCAAAAAAATTTTTTTTCCATATTAGAGTCTTAGTGTTTGCACTGACTGGAGAATTTGCTCTTCTGTGTCCCCAGAGCCTGAGAACTGTGGCTACTTCCATACCCTCCTCTGGAGCTGGGGCTGGGGTTAGCCTCTCCCAAGGCCTACACTTGAAAGAGTAGAAGGAACTGCTTCCCCAGGAAAACTGAAATTTGGTTCCTAAGACAAGGAAGCCAAGTAGACAAAAGCCCAGTTGATCTTCAGAGGCCACCGATACCAAACCCACAAGCCTGGGAAGGTTCCCACAGGTAAGGTAACCTATTTCAATAGGCAAAGCTTGAATTTACCTAGGAGTCAACTCATCTGTATTTCCAGGAAAGTTTCATCCAATGGGAACACACCTAGGCCCTCAGAGGCAGAGCCTCGTTGAGATGGCGGCTGGAAGCTGCCATTGGTTTTACCCAAGTGCTCTCTCCTCACTGGAGTATTACTTCTGAGGCAAGTGCTTCAGGGAGCACTTAATACCTTAAATGTGTTTGTACAGCACCTAGAGTTCTCAAGAGGCATCACATAAATGTGTGTGTTTTTAATTGTGACTTTTTGAAGCATTGGTTCCTGGTTTCTTGAAGTGGGTTGGTATTCAGAAACCCAACCCTGGAGGAGAACATATTTTTCTCCTAGGCTGTGACTCAGCTTAGTCACAATGAAGGGCAATGAAGTTCTCACTAACTCTGGATGTTCTATGTATATTTGATATTTTGCAGGAATAAAGAAAAAAAAACACAAATCAGAAATCATCAGCCTAAGGTCAATCGCGGTAGTGCGTACCTTTAATCCCAGCCTAGCAAGGGAGGCCGAGACTGGGAATTGTTTGAGTCTGTGGGTTTGAGACCCACCTGCAGACTGTAGCATAGTGAGACCTAATCTCAAGAAATAGCTGGACGTGGTGGTGTGTGCCTGTAATCCCAGCTACCTGGGTGGCTGAGGCTGGGGATCACTTGAGTCCGTGGTACTCCAGGCAACAGGAGTCTGGGGTTCCCTGGGCAAAAATAGCGAGACCTAGTCTCACAAAAAAACAAAACAAAACAAAGCAAAAACATCAGCCTATAAGTCTATTTGCCTTTATATTTATCAAATGCATAAATTACCACTTATATGCATCAATCAAGGAGGACAAGCACATGTCATTCGCAGCCACATGGATGGAACTAGAAAGACTCATATTAGCAGAAATAAGCCAAAAAGAAAAAGAGAAATACAGGATGGTCTCACTTATGTGATGGATATAGGGAAAAACAAACAAACAAATAAGAAAAAATAAAAACAACCAATGGGACTGAACAATGGAGCGAGAGAGGAGAAGGGGGAAGAAGGCAGGGGAGGTGAAGAGCACAAAAGATCAGGATGGTTAACAGGTATTAGCGAAGTGGGAAAGCCCTGGGGTACACAATAAATATAAATACACATATATATGCAAATTTTAAAAAATTTAAATTAAATTAAAAAAAAAGAACAATCATCACAGATAGTTGACATTCTCTGTGGATATTTCTTCTAGCCTATTCCCCATTATACATTCCCAGGAATAATAATTAGTACACTGGATCTGATGTTTGCCATGCCAGGAGTATTTGAAACTTTTAAATCACATATCACTCCCCTAACTAGGATTTTGGAGACCATCCCCATTTGTTACTTCTATTATTGTATCCAAATTTCAAGTTGTCTTAAAGTTTTAAAACTTGTAATATTTGTCATATTGCCATCTTGTTGTATCCTAATTTGCATGCTGATATATTGTTGTATCCTAATTTTCTTTTATTTATATGTTCTAAGCCTGAAATAAATTGTATAGTTTAAAATTTAAAAAGTTAAAAATTAAAAAAAATAAACAGACCCTTCCCCAAAGGATAAATAAATGAATAAATAAATAGATAAATAAATAAATAACCACTTAGCATAAACATAGGGAAATAAGATTCAGGGAACCATTAAATTCTCAAGGATATTTACTAATTTCTTACCAAGTGCCAGGGACTGTACTAGGCTCTGAAGATGTAGGAATAAACAAAAGACATTTTTAAAATCCTGGTTTATGTGAAGCATACCTCCACCTCAGTATGTATCCATTTTACCCTCTTCCAGTCTCTTCTATGTCACTGACAGGAAATAGTCTTACATACCTGTGAACACACCAGTCAATTCCCAGTGAGCGCTTTCTCTGGGTTAGGTTTTCTGCTAGTGCTCTGCACACATTATTTCAGTATTCTCTTCTTCCTGGGGGGTTAAAACAGGCTTTAGAAAAATACAGACACCTGTTCAAGGAACCATAGGAAGTAAATGGTGGGGTCAAGACTGAAACTCCTATCTCTATACATGACTTTTAAATTTTTTAACCCTTCCTTAGGATATGGATGAGGGTAATAGGGAGTAGTGGGGACTATGGTAAATAATATCTATGAGGATTATGGAGAATGAACTCTATTTAAAGAGTAGGGCTGTTATTTAGCTACATTCATAGGGGAATATGACCATTGTGGCCAGATTTTCTGATTTTTCAAGAGAACCCAGTCATCAAGATTTTGATGGGACAACCAATTTTTGAAACAACATAAAAACCAAACACAATCTGTCTGGGCATGGCTCAGGTCACAGGTCTGTACCTCTTTTAGAGGTCATATTGTCCCAGGGAGGCAGCAGTCCAGAAAACCAAATATGACTAGGAAACTGCAAATTCAGCTATGGTCCTTGCACAAAGTATTTCTCGGACTGATTGTATAAGGCTAAGGTAGAAAACAGTGACTGTGTGTACCAGAAAAACTAAAATCCTTAATGAAAGGTAAGTAACAGCAAGGAGGCAGCTGGAACATTCCAAACTCCCCTACAGTGGAGGAGGTTGGTGTGGAACCATCTGAGGCTGGGCTGATAGGCCACGCTAATCTGAAAGGGAAAATTTAACTCAGGGCGGGCTTCATGTTACATCTGAGGTCCTAATAATGATCATTATGTTGTCAGCACATAAAATGTGGTTCCAAATAAATCTCCTAAAAGTAACATTCTGCTTGCTTCCTGGACTTCCTTGCCTGCTCCGCCCCACAGCATCCCACGCCCAAGGGCCCGTACTCTCCCCCACCCCTCCTGGAGGGATGGCCGCTGAGGACACATGGAGATTCCTTGCTGCGTGGCCTGGGCCGGAACTGTAGCTGATCACTGGTGGTGGCAGGGACTCGTCCTGTCTGGCCGTTGGGGGAAGGGAGGGGACCCAAAGAGCTTCCACGTTTAAAAAGCATGTGCAGCATCCAAAGACTGAAAGTCTACAAGACAATAGTTTGACTTTAAAAATTGTAAAGGAATTCCCATCTTCCTGATCTTAACAAGATCAAAAAACCTCTGTTTACTACGAGGATCACTTCAGAAAGGGAAGTGAAATCTGGCACGAGAAAATCCCATTTCTATCTGCTCTCAAGATAGTAACTCTGTGGCCATATGCCATGCGTATCTTGTCGGAGCAAAACAGCACTCTAGAGCAGTGGGGACAGATTTGCTGCTGCTGCTGCCGCCTCCACCACCTCCTTCTGTTGCCTGGATAAAGCTGAGCGAGGCATGTGGCACAGCTCTGAGATTCTTAGAAGATCAGGCGATTGCTCCTGGTTGGGCCCCTGCAACCTGGTTTGCACGAAATCACAGCTCCAAGGGGTCCTGAGAGTCTTCTCTTCAGAAAACACAGAAAGGAAGGACTTAGATACCTTCAGAAAAGGAAGGGTCAGTCAAAACCTGGGTTCTCCCTGCCTCCCTGTCGTGGAAGGTCATTTAAGACGGAGGTGAGTGACCTCTCTGGCTCTGGGGAAGCAGGGCGGCACCATGATTAGGAGTGTCTGGTGACCTGTGTTTCAGCCCTGGGCCCCAGATGTCCTTACCTTGGGACCCAGAATATATATTTTTTAAAATTTTCAATGTATAAAACCTAAATTTTACTCATTTGCATATATATTGAATCATGTCTCCAAATGCCTTAAAATACTTCCTTAATCATACATGCTTGTTCCTACAGGCAGGGACCCAGAAAAACTTACAGAAACCTTCCGGGCCTCAGTTTCCTCATCTGTAACATGGAAATAACAACAGGACTGGCACTTAGAGCTGCTGTGGAGAGTCTGGTGGATTAAACTGCACCAGGAGAAGCTGCTCTCTGTTCCCTTGGGTTCCCCTCAGCCTCCACTTACCCCCACCCCCACCCTGGAGAGGGCACTATGCCATTTCTTCCACTTCAGTGGGCACAGGAACTACCTTTGCTGGCGTCCCTTCTCTAGCCCCATTGCTTATATCACTTTTGTCTTGAGGTCTGGGCTGCCTAGGCCTGTCTATAAGCCTGTGCACCTCCCACCTGCTGCAGGCCCTGGAGAGGCCAGAGTGGGGCGCTATGACATTGGCTACAGAAGGGTGGGAGAGGTGCTTTTCACACATGCAGATGCCTGTACTCCAACCTACACTCACCGCTGCTGAATCACAGGGACTGGACCTCGGGTGCGTTAGGCCAAACCAGCCCTCTGTGGAAGCAGAAGCACATACAAGTTGATGTTCATGTCTTCTGTGGCCTCCAGTGCTGCAGACCTTTTAAACCTGTTTCTCCTCTGGTGTCCTGCTTCTCTGAGCCATTGTCTCCCTGGTGTCAGGGTTGGTCCTAATCACCTCTTAGCCAGGTTAGCCTGTCTCCTGACTGCCCCTCACCCTCGTTTGGACCCTCCCGGTTATTGCACACCACAACTTGGGGTTTTGCCTACCACCTGCCCAATCTGGAGGTTTAGTATGAAGTGTAAAGCTGGCCCTAATGCTCCCTGACTTAACATTCTCTAGAAGCTTCCCATCTCCTGCAGAATCGGGTGTGTTGAGGAATTCCAACCCTCTAGCTCTAGCCTCAGACCACCTGCCTCTTCCCCTTCAGTGAAAACTACAACTAGACTTATGTTAGGCTCAGGTCTTTGACTGTCTACAATGCTGCAGGACTCTGGGCTTCTATAGAGACACTGTACCTCTCACCGGATTACTCATTCTCCTCTGCTACCCTCCCTTCAAACCTCAACTGAAATATTACCTCCTCTGGGAAGCCTTCCCAGATACTCCCCGGTAGTTCTAACTTTTCCTGGGTACTTCCTTGACTCTGGATGCCTTGATTTGCTTAAGTGTTTCTGCCCCAGAAACACTAGACCACGAGGGATTTGCATTTTATTCATTTTCAAATTCCAAACATTTATCAGGGCTGATAAGGCACAGCAAGATCTGGCTCCCATTCCCTCTCCACCCAGTCTCCTACCACTATCTGCTCCACCCAGTTCATTCAGTCACACCAGCCTTCAGACTGTTCCCAAAATTACCCAGCTCCTTCCTGATTCCTGGTCTCTGTTCCTGCCATGAACATTGTCAGAATGACCTCCCCAGGATGTGACTAGCTCCCTCTTGAAGTTCAGATGTTCACTCAAATGTCTTCCAGAGTCCTTTCCTGGCCAACCAGTCAAAAGTAATCTTCCTTCCCCCGTGAGTCTCTCATAATTGCACATTTTTTCCCTGTGTAGCACCCATCACAAGCTATCATCAATTTACTTTTAAACTCAGCTTTGCTAAGATATAATTTGGGTACCATAAAAAGCCTCCTTTTAGAGTTAGATGAGTTTTGACAAATATCACGTATCCACCATTCAAGGTTCAGAATAGTTGCAGAAACTAACATTTTCCTCTTTGTTTCTGGCCAGTACCCCCTCCCACGATCAATCCTAGACAATCCCTGCTCTTCTCTCTGTTCCCATAGCTTAGTTTTGGTTGTTCTAGAATTTCATTTAAATATGATCACACAGAATGTTCTCTTCTGTCTAGCTTCACTTAGCATAATGTTTTGGGGGTTCCTTCAGGGTGTAGCTTTTATCAGTAGGTATTTCTTTTTCACTGGCACTAAACTATTTTAAGGATACCACAGTTCATGAACTGTGCCGGTGGCACTTGCACTGTCCCATGTTGGGTTATGATGAATAAACCGCTTTGACAATTCACAGGCAAGCCTTCATGTGGACACGCATTTTAATTCTTTTAGATAAATACCTATCCTGGGGAGAGCTGAGCATGTGGTGAGTGTGGGTTTCACTTGATTTCACTTGAAGTGATTTCCCGTTTCATACGCCGGCCCTGGTTGTTCCACATCCTCACACACACTAGATTCTCTTCAAGTCTAAAGTATGTGGTGCACCCTCATTGTGGTTTTAATTCACATGTCTGTGATGGTTAATGATACCGAGTAACTTCTCTTTGAAATAATTATTGAAACCTGCCAGGCACGGTGGCTCGTGCCTGTAAGCTTCAGCCTATGAAGCAGCCGGGGCTAGGGATTGCAGTTCGAGTCCTGACTGGGGCCCGTAGCGAGACCTAGTTCCAAAAAACTAGCTGGCCATGGTGGCGCACACCTGTAATCTCAGGTACCTGGGAAGCTGAGGCTGGGGATTGCTTGAGTCCGTGGTACCCCCGGCAACGAGAGCCTGCGGCTCCACGGGCAAAAATAGCGAGACCTAGTCTCAAAAAAAAAAAAAAAAAAAAAAGATAAAGAAATAATTATTGAAATCTTTTGCTCATATCTTAATATCATTGTCTTCTTACTGAGTTATAATGTTCTACATAGAAATTCCTTATTAACATACACAGTGCAAAGTGTTCTCCTAGCTGTGCTTTACCTTTTCATGCTGTTTTTCATGCTGTTATTTCTTCCCCCTTTCAGGATTGGAGCTGTCTGTGGTCTAATAAGCCTCTACCTATTCCCCAAGTCATAAAGCTTTCTCCTAGAAGTTCTTTAGTTTTCTTTTAAAAAACTTGTTCTTTGACCCATTTCAAATCTGTCATGAAATAGGGATGGGGACCCGCTGTTCTCCCTAAAGGTCTTTAATTATTTTAGCACCACTAGTTGAAAAGTGTATCACTTCACCTGCTCATATTTAAATTTTGTTGCCTTTTATTTACAACCTATCTCTCCCTCTAGACCATGAGCTCCAGAATTCTGTCCTAATTTAATCTGGGCCCTTTTCCATCGCTGCTACCTCCTTGCAAGTAAAGGATGCAGAAAAAGTGCTCATTTGCAAGGTAATTCCGGCAGTGACTGCTGGGATAGGTGAAGGGAGGGGAGGGAAGTTGGGAGACTGATGGGTAGTGAGCCGCTCACTACCAGTCCCTGGGGCTCCTTTTACCAGGGATCTTCTGAAGAGCCCAGCAGAGTGCGCCCCCGCATGGTCCAGAGGAGGGAACACAGACTTTCCAACTCCAGCGCCGCCATGGGTCAGGCTGCCTGGAGCGTTGAACTCCCCCCTCCCCCTCGCGTAGGGGCTTTGGTGCCTGAGAACAGACAGAAGCCGAAGCTGGGGGCAGAAGGCAAAGAGCTACGGGGAGCAGACAAGCCAAGGGGTCCCACTGGCTCCCAGCTGGTTATGGTGGTGATGATGAGGAGAAGGTGAGCCAGAAGGATGAGGGGAGAGCCACAGGAGGCTTCTGATACACACTCAACCCACAAATATTTCTTGAGTGTTTTCATGCCAAATGTGACGTTAAGCCAACGTCCACCCTGCTGGGGGAGACAGACAGTAAGCAAGTGGGTGGTTGCCATGAGGTTCTGGCTAGCAGAGAGAAGTGCAATGAAGAAGATGATGAGGGAGGAGCGCTGTGAGGCGAGTGGAGGCCCGGGGCTCCTGCTGACCTCCAGGGAGTGTCTCTGAGAAGTGGGCATCGGACAGAGCTAGTGAGGCGGGTGGACACTGAAGGCTAGAATATTCCAGGAGGAAGGACCTGCAAGTGAAAAGCCCTGAGAGGGATAAGCTTGGGGAGTCAGAGAAACAAGGAGGGGCTGTGGCTAGAGGGGAGTGAGGTCAGTCAGGCGAGGTCAGGACAGAGTCCTTCCTTCTTCCGCCTCAGAAAGGAGAGAGGATTTGATTCCGAGTGTGATGGGAACCCCTAGAGGACTTAAGGAGAGTTGTAATTTGGACTTACTATGTTCCAAAGGGCCAGAGGGCAGCACCATGCATGTTATTAGCATGACTAAAAAGTTTTGTACTGGTGGCAATGCCCAGCTTTGCAGCAGTTCCTGCACGCTGATAAACGCAAAATGGCACACCTGGCAAACAAAGGTATCAGCCCTTTGTCACCACGGCAAACTTAACCTGAGCCCAGCAGTCCATTTCTGGGCATGTACCCAGGGACACGAAGCTTATGTTCACTCAAAAACCTCTGTGCAAATGTGTTCAGTAACTTCTCTTATGCTCCCTCAAGACTGGAAACCATTCACATATCTTCCTGCAGGCAAATGATTCAACTGTGGTGTGTCCACAAGACAAGACAGTCAGCCGCAAAGGGAACACACTAGGGAGAATGCACTCTGTGTCCTAGAGAGGATACAGGGCACCCAGCTGGAGTGAAAACACTTCATCTCAAGAGGTTCCTTGCTCGCCGGGCATGGTGGTGCATGCCTGTAAGCGGCAGCCTAGGAAGCCGCGGTGAGGACCAGGGATCGCGGTTCGAGTCCCGCTCAGGGCAGCACAGCAAGCCCTAGTCCCAGAAAATTTGCTGGATGTGGTGGCACATACCTGTAATCGCAGCTACCTGGGAAGCTGAGGCTGGGGATTGCTTGAGTCTGTGGTACCCCGGGCTATGTGAGCCTGCGGTTCCATGGGCAAAAACAGTGACACCTAGTCTCGGAAAAAAAAAAAAAAAAAAAGATTTCTTGCTCTAGGATGTCACTGACTTGATATTCTCAAAAGTGACAGAGCTGGAGAATGCATGAATGGAGGTCAGGGGACAGGAAGAGAGACAGCAAGGCCTTCAGGAGAGAGGCTGTTATTTCCAGGTTTAGAGAGTGCTTCTGGGCTGAGAGGGTGGGAGCATGGCTCTTGCTTGTTCAGGAGCTTCAAGTATAGAACCTATGTGTGTAGAACTACCTCAAGTGATGGCTTGAGGTTTGCAGTCTAGTCTATTCCTAAGAAATATCGATGACATAATAGCTGGGCATGGTGGTGCGTGCCTGTAATCCCAGCTACCTGGGAAGCTGAGACTGAGGATCGCTTGAGTCCGTGGTACTCCAGGCAACGTGAGCCTGCGATTTCACAGGCAAAATAGTAAGACCTAGCCTAAAAAAAAAAAAAAAGAAAATAAATATTGATGACAATGTCCCTGGTTTTGATATTTCACTCCCGCTCATTAAGATATCACCAGGGAAGAAGGTGAAAGAAGGTTACAAGAGATTATTATTTTTGCAGTTTCTTGTGAGTTTGTTTCAAATCTAAGAGATTATAATTAAAACTCTAGCAGGTAGGTAAAAAGTACAGAGTTTTTGGAAATCGGGGGATTTACAAATGGGTGGGTAGTAGATGACATTTGGGGGTTATTGCAGCTTTCTTAGTGGTGACAGCGTGTGTGTATCAAAATCCTCTTCCTTAGGTGACAGATGCTGAAGTTTTAGAGGTGATGTGTCAACCTCAGAGTTTACATTCAAATGATCAGCAAATATAAGTCTGTGCACACATATTAAAATATGACAACATGCAAACAATGGTCAGCTCTAGGTGATAGATTTAGAAGTGTTCGCTGTATTACTTAACATTTTTTCTTTTAATTGTTCTTTTTTCTTTTACTTTTATATTTTAAGATGTTCATAATAAAGAGGTGAAAGGAAAGAAAAGCTACAAGCCACTGATGTGTACAGAAATATGGGTGGATGGCAAATGCACCACATAAAGAGAAAGAAGCAGACGGGAAAGGTGACTCATGGAAGACTCCGTTTTGGACAAAGTGAAACTCTAGGAACAGAAACCAAAGAGTCCTTGCTAAAGGTTTCACGTGGGGGAGGGGATGATCACAAAAAGAGCCAGTAGAAAATTTGGGAGGAGATGAACATATTCTGTATTTTGATGGTGACAGTGGTTATATGACTGTATCTGTCCAAACTCTTAGAACCAGAACCAGTTAAAATAGTGGGTTTTAATGTGTGTAAGTGATACCTGAAGGAAAGAGGAAAAACATCAGGTGGAGAAGAAACATGAAAAAACTAGTTTCGTCAGGACAAAGATATTATCTTGCCTTAGCCTTGTTGTGCTTCTAACACACTTGGCATCGAACAGGCATTATTGAATAAACGGTTGCCGATATGTACTCCCAGAGAGCCCCCCGCGTGGCAGTGCCCCTCCCGGTGCTGACGATGGCACCGCACACAGCAGCTGCCTGCCGCCTGGTGAATGACCCATTTGGCTTCATCTTTCTCACATGGCTTTGACGCATTTCCTGCTGTGTCCTCTGGAACGAGGAGGGCCTTCTGTGTCCTGTCTCCTGGTGCGCTCTGGTGGTGGGGAGCTCTGTGGGCATCCTGGGGACCAGCCATAGTACACAGAAGTGGCACCTGGTTGCTGCAGGAGGGGCCCAGGGAGAGGCACATACCTTTCTTCGAAGTCGAAGAGAATCAAATCGAATCAAAACCAAACTTCCTTCTCCATCTTGCCAGACGAGCTCATTTTAAAAAGAAGTCAGAAATTCCCCCTGCAAACGTAAAAAGCTAAATACACATGACCCTCTTTCCCAACATCACCATCACTACTGTTTGACTTTCTTCGGGCCAGGTCCCTTTACATGCGTGATGCTATCCTCGCAGCACTTGACCTGGTGGCTCTTGTTAGCAGCTCCCTGTGCAGGGGGGGAGGCTGAGGCTCAGAAGCGTGAAGTGCCTTGCCCTTGACCAGATCCTGGGCTGCTCTGATAGCCAGCATTGCGGTGACCTGCCCTGCCACTGACCTTCCACGCACACTCCTGCCCCCCCCACTCACCATGTCCCCCACCCCTGCCCACCCTGGGGCAGCCCCATTGCAGCCTCAGTGGGTCCAGCAGCACCATGCCATAGAAGCCTCTTCCTCTGTCACAGTCACAGTGGGACAAGTGGCCACTACATCTCAGTCAAATAAAGAAGAGGGGAGAGGTGGAGGTGACGGAAGGGGAGGAAGGGGAGAACATGCAGCAAACACCAGATGCTCTTTCGAGCTTCAAAACACACACAGGCATGGGAACACAGATTTTTATCACAGTCTGTTAGGAGGGAGAAGCGGGTGTGGAGGAAGACAGCCAGACTTTAGAGCTGCGGCCCACCGACGATGGCAAAAAGATGGAGATGATAGCAGTATCAGAGACACGGGTTATCTCAGATCACTTTCTCACTTTCAGATTTAATCACTATTATTTTCATTCCCATTTTCAGATTAGGAAACTGAGCCCCAGAGTATGTATACCAAACCATAGATTTTGAACAGATCATGTATAAATGCATGGAATGAGATCCCAAACACACACAAGAAACTGCCAAGAGCAGCAGCTCCATGAGGGAGAGGTGTGTAGACCAGGGGAACGTTAGTTTTTCATTGTCTTGTGTAAAATCTTGCCAGGCACGGTGGCTGGTGCCTGTAAGCTTCAGCCTATGAAGCGGCTGGGGCTAGGGATCGTGGTTCGAGTCCTGCTCGGGGCAACATAGGGAGACCTAGTCCCAAAAAATAGCTGGGCGTGGAGGCGTGTGCCTGTAATCCCAGCTACCTGGGAAGCTGAGGCTGGGGATTGCTTGAGTCTGTGGTACCCCGGGCAACGTGAGCCTGCGGTTCCACAGGCAAATAGCGAGACCTAGTCTCAAAAATAAACAAACAAACAAACAAATTAATTAATTTTAAAATGTATCGTGTAAAATCTTCTACAACAGGGATGTGCACCCCTATGTGTACTTCAAATGGGGGGAGAGTTGCTAAAGACTGTGTCCAAGACCCCATAGCTAATTTGGAGTTTGCTGGACTGCAGAGCACTCTCCTTAACCACCAGGCTGCACTGCCATTCAGAGTGGCCCTGGGTACCTGCGCCCACGCTCCTGGGGATGGAGAGGGAGAAGTAAACGACTTTTGAGAGGTGCGGGTCCTGGGGAGGACAGTGGGCCTGTCGCTGTCTCGCTGGGACATCACCGGGACTCCATCTCTTTGGCATCCAGCTCCGGGCCCGCCCACTGTAACAGAGAGGACTCGGGGCCAATCAGACCCGGGCGATGCCAAGCCACAGGGAGATGAGAGTGGCAGGAAATCAAGGTCAAGGCCTCGGACACAATGAGGCCATTGTTGGTCTCCAGTCAGTTGACTTTGCAGCAGCCGTTCCCCATCTACCCTCGCTTCTTCTCCTCATCCCTGCCCCCTACTCGGAAGTCGCCCAAACCTATGCCTCTTTTCCAGTCGCCGCCCTGGCCAAGCCGCTTTGGCCGTCCGACCCCGGACGCAGGAGATGCGATCTCCCGGGGCACAGCCGATTGCGTCCACCAGGTGGCAGCAGAGCACCGCATTTCGGAGGGCTGGGAGGGCGGGGGAGCGGGCGCTGTTGCAAGCCTGGATCCGGGTGGAGGGGGCCCTGCCCTTCCTGTGTTACCCAAAAACCCAAGTCAGATTATATTTGCCCTCGCTCTTAACTGAGGTCACCGGGATCCGGATTCTCAGGGGCCCTTCCCTCAACAAAGGGCAAAATGGCCGTGGACTACGACACTTCCACTCGATGGAGAGGAAAACCCGCGAAATCTCTTCGCTCTGCAAGTCACAGCAGGTGGAACCTGCCCGCTTCTCAGTCTGTGCGAATCAATTGGCTGATCGATGGGTGACGTCCGCGCACAAATGTCATCTCCGAAAGACCGTCCCTGACACCGTCCACCCGCCACCCCTCACCCCACGGAGCCTTTCCTTCTCGTGTATCCCAACTTTCAACTGGACACTTTTCTTTCTCACCGGAATATATGCGCTGTGAGAGAGCAAGGGCTGGTTTGTTTCTGCTCACCAGTGCACCCCGAGTGCTAAGCGTCGAGCACACGTCAAAAGAACGAGTGACTTGTACCCTGGTGAACACTCGGGATGGGGACAGGGACGTCATGGTCAGTACCCGGGCGCGGGGAGCAGACGGCTCTGCCTCAGACGTGGGATGAGAGGGGCTCGCCCAGTAGGACGACCACTTCTGGCTCTGGGTTGGAGTACCCAGCTTCACCATCTCACCTGT
>PVHY01022146.1:0-22833 GCA_004024945.1 Uropsilus gracilis
TTGGCTTACAAAAAGAAGACTTTTCCTTATAGCATCCTCTCTTTGACATCACTTATTTTCTCAGACTATGAGAGTCACCTGTGCAGATTTAGAGAGAGGGAGATACATATCAAAGAGTTGTTCTGATTAGTCTGACGTTACAGGTTGATGATTCTAACACCCATACTAGTGGCCTTGGCATTTTCAAGATATAGTACATATATCAGCAGTTTAATATTCCTTCTGAAATCAGATACTGAACAAGAATATTTAGAAATTGTCAAAAATTCTAACTTTGAAAGTGCTATGGTGGGAGTTGCAGTTATGGAGGGAGTTGCACTGTCAGTGCAAACTCGTGTTTAAGTAGTTCCAACATGTCCATCCATCCTAAGTGGAACTTCCAAAGCCAGGTATGGTGGTGTGTGCATTCAAGCGCAAGCCTGTGGAGCATGGCTGGGACTGGGAATCGCTTGATTCTGCAGCTTCAAAACCCTCCCAGGCAACATAGTGAGAGCTAGTCCTAAAAAATAACTGGGTGTGGTGGTCCACACCTGTAATCCCAGCTACCTGGGAAGCTGAGACTGGGGATTGCTTGAGTCTGTGGTACCCCGGGCAACATGAGCTTGTGGTTCCCCAGGCAAAAATAGCAAGACTGAGTCTCAAAAACAAAAAAGGTGGAACTTCCAGAATATAGGCAATTTCTCATGGGCTACAGCTCTGTGGTTCTCTTTAGACCCCATATTTAAAGACAAAATGATTCAGACTCTCAAAGACAGACTTGAAAGGGATAAAAGCATTAAACAGGTCCAGGTCCAGTCCTTGTAGAAGGGATCTAAAACCTGATTCTTTGGAGCGCTCCCCTGTAGATCTCCCTGATTCTGCACTGCTGTAAGTGCTATTTTGAAACCAACGGCAGAAATTTACATTTATTTTTTAAAACTTGTGTCTTTTTCTCATACCAACATTTTAACTTGCTGGGGTCTTTTTGGAAATACTCAGATTTGATCTTCCAGTAAGTTAGTTATCGCTGTCAGATTTAAAGAAAGTTGAAATTGGACAAGTAAGCCTACATAGTGTCCTGAAGTAATATATTTTTTCAAATCATACAATCTAGAAATCATACAATCTAGCACTACCTTTTCAGTTTCATGCACTCTAATGATGAGACCTTAACTAAAAAATTTTGTTTGAAGAATACTTGTTTAAAATTCATTGGTGTGTTTGGATATTTTCTTATTTTTTTCTTTCTCATTGAATTGATCAGGATTTTATTTTTCAGAACCTTACATTTTCTTCTAATACTTGAGATAGCTTGACTGCTATAACTAGGTAATAAGACCCTCAGTTTCCTTTCTCAGCAGCTATTCATATCAAGTTCTAGAAAATCTGTTCAGTAATGTCCAGTGATGCCTTACATTTCCTGCCTTGGATACATTTTGTATCAAGATCATAGGTTCACTTTCTCATGAGGTATCTAACACTCCATGTACTTTATTAAGTTCTTTTTTACCACTGACATTTTGATCTGAAGTAGCAGTCTTTCTATTGCTGCCACATCTTAAAAATACATATATATAATTGATGCAGTTATAACAAGAAAATGTTCCTTTTGGGAATTTCCACATTGGCCAGCTCTTCACACTTTATGTGACCTGTCTCCTTCTGAATCAGGTCAGAATACCTGGGATCTATTCTCTAAAGACATCTCTGGAGAAAGTTGTAAAACTTATACCTACACAGTGAAAAGCATATCCAAGTACCAAGGAGTTTTCTTTAACAACGGTTTGAGACTTTGAAGTCAAGTTTTTGAAAGACAGGGGAAGGAAAGAAGAATTAATCTAGCCTTTGGACTTTACCTGCAGTTTTCATGTGGCTTTATGCCACTGAGTGTGAGAATCTAAATTTGAAGTAGAATAAATTAAATTGGAAAAATTCATTTGGTCCATAGCCCAGTACTTATATTTCAGAGATCCCATTGGTGGTGAAGATGCTTTTGGAATTTTCAAATTTTTACCCGTGGCTCCTAGACTTTGACACTGTGGTCTTATTCCCTTTGATCTTCCAGGGACAAAACATGATGATACATTAAATGGCATAGCTCTTTAGAGCTTCTAAAATATTTTTTATTCATTATATCATTTAATCCTCAAACTTTCAGAGCAAGATTTTACTCTTCTCTTTTATAGAAGGTTGAAAGATTAGCTACTCAACCCCAAGTCACTTATCCAGGATTCAGAACCTGACTCTCTTTTATTTTAATTGAGTAACATTGGTTTACCACACTGTATATGATTCAGAGTTGAGGACCACATCTCTTTAGATGTATGTAGCTTCAAGGCAGTGTGACACCTCCTCTCACCACAAGCAGTTTTATTTCCTCCTTCCCAATCTCCTCATTCCTACCTTCAACTTAACCCCTTTGCAAACCAAAACCCAGTGACGTCTCATGTGAATTCCACTCAGGTGAAAAATGAGAGAGACCTCAAAAGGGAGAAACTAGAGCACATAAATTTGAATATTTTGGAGGGAAGCCAAATATGAAGCCCTGCTAATTATCAGGAGCATGCAAATAAAAACTACCATGACACACCACCTCATACCAGTGAGAATGACCCATATTCAAAATTTTAAATAACAAATGCTGGAGAGAATTTGGGGGAAAAAAGGAACCTGCTTAGATTACCAGTAGGAATGTAAACTAGTTCAGTCATTATGGAAGGCTATGTGGAAGCTCCTCAAAATACATATGATCCAGTGATTCCATTCCTGGGGATCTACCCAAAGAACATAAAAACACTAATTTGAAAGGAAACCTGCATGCCTGTGTTTATTGCAGCACTATTAACAATAGCCAAGATAGAGAAACAACCTAAATGCCACCAAAGTTGAATATTTTTAATAAAATCAAGTATCTTAACTCAATTTGAAGATGAAAGAGGCATGTATGACTCCCCGAACAGGCATCTACAAAGTTCACTAATTAATTAAAAATATAGAGCAGTCACCAGGCCTCTTTGAAAGTTACTCTTCTAAACACACTATGCTCCTGATGCGGTTGACTCAGGAGACACACAGCTTTAAGGAAGCCAAGCTATGGAAGTTCAAACATCTGAGATCACTTCAATCACATCAGCAAATAAGTTGGCAGAACAAATCCCTTTCAAGTTCAGATTCATTTTACAATAGAGTCAACTGAGTCTTGGTGAAGAGAAATGCTGAGCCCAGCTTTAGCTGACATATACAGGCAGAGTTGGCACTTAGTTCCAATCTCATGATTCTGGGGCCTGTACTGGATAGTTCTACCTAGAATAGACAGCAAGGGAACCCACAGTCAATTGAGGCAGGATTTCAGTAAGACCTCCTTGACCTAGCCATGTTTTCATAACTTCCCTTTGCCAACCCTGATGCTGAATATAGCAATCTCCAGTTCAGACTCCCAGGAAGCAATAATCACATTCCCGGATATCACCTTACACTTGACCCTTAAGCCTGTAACTTAGACAGAGCGGATACTAGTATCCCACTTACCATGTGGGGAAACTAGGCAATGACCTGCTCAGAGCTATGTGAACACTCTTAGGCTTTCAAACCAAGCTGCTCGTTATCACAGCAAGAACCACTTCTGTTTCATGTGTCCTTGTGGAAGCAGGAAGCTAAAGGAGACAGATGCTACATATCAGATACCTGCAGGGACCTGATTGCACCCCTTATAGTCATTCATTTAATCTGCTGAGTCTGTAGAATACTTCACCCCCTTCGTGGGCAGTGACTGCCATCTGGTGACTCCTGCAGTCAAGGGAGGGGCAGCCTATGTCTATCCAATCACCTAACTAACCTTGCCTGTGATGTGTGTATCGGGTTGATGTTTGCGTGCTAATTCCACAAATGCTAGCAAACCAGTGCAGTCCATTCTGCTGATCTTCCACCTGTCCTTCTGCCAGGCCAACCAGTCTTGAGGAAAGTTCATGCTAGAGAACATCCGATTCCCTCTACTATAATCACCATTACAGGTACTCATTTCATCATGGTCCTTGAAAGCTAGTTTCAGTCACTTGAAGCTAACTGTCTTTGAGTGTTTCTTTTGGTCTTTAGACATTAGCGTAGCACAACTGAGTCGCTGGTTATCTCTGCATTATTAACTAATGCAATGACTTGTCTAGCAACTGGGGGTATGACGGATCAGCAACAGAGCACAGCCACGTCAAGGCAGGGGAGGAAGCATGGAGGCATTGGGAGGATCTGCATGAAAGACTGATCTCTCTCAAGTGTTTATATAGTTTCTTGCAAAACTTGCTTTTCAAACATGGGCCTTTCATCCCAACTATAATGAAGTTTCTTTAAAGCAAGCTGTATTTCTTCCCAGAGCCTGCCTTTTCTGCCACAAGGCAACATGTTAGCCATGCATATACAGACGAAAGTACATCTGTGGGATTTCACCAGTGGGAGACATTGACAGGGTGACTAGAAAAAGGATTATACAACTGTCCCAGATCTACCATCGCTTGGGAGCCTGTCTCTCCATTCACAGAGTCTCATGTGATGACATGGAGCCTTGCATGAGGAGGAGGATCTGTGGTTTTCACCAAAGCCAGCACCCTTCCTCATCCTCACATTCCACAACTCTGTCCCATAGCTGTAAGGTCCAGCCCTGACTGTGGAGTTGTTTCAGAATGTTCCACATGGAAATAAAATACCAGTCTCATGGTCTGGTCAGAGAAGACAGCCAGGTACTGGGGACTTTCAATAGAGTGCTGGCATTTGTCAGCACAGCTCTGAGTGGAGGCCTGGAATAACCTTGAACAGATTGTTCCACCGCTTGCCACATACCCCTTTCCAAATTCTATATTGTTTGCTAAGATTCTGAGTTATAAATACATAAAGCATATCAATAGTTGCTTCTCAGGTGCAAATCTGCACAGTGAACCAGGCTGTGCAGACCAGTATTTTCTAATAGGAATTCCTGCTTCAGCTCATCCTCTCCGCTTTAAAATGTAGCCTGGACACAAAAACATTAATTCGAAAGCCAGACAAGGGTAGGAGGGAACACAAGGGAATATGGTAATGGGTCCCAGGTGGTACGGTGGTGGGATGGGAACTACAACAATATAAGAAAACAATTAATTTTTTTCTCAAACAAATAATAAATTCAGCCTGAGTCAAAAAGCACTAATATCATCAGCTTTTTCATAATCCTGCTCTCCTCAGATCCTAGGTTCCTACATTTGCTCCTTTTATTTGTCATTTGCAAAACCAATTACTCAGAAGAAGGGAGGCTCCCTACTGGTGATTACATCACAGGATTACTTTCTGTCTTGTCGATATTGATTTTTAATAGTGGCTGTTAATTAAGCATTTGATCTTTGAGTGGATCTGGTTGGCTCAGACTATGATATTATATGATTTATTATCAACTCAGTAAAATATGGTACCTTTAAAAAGTAAATATAAAAAAAATGTGTGTATGTCCATATATATATATGGAGAGAGAGAATTGATTTCCTCTGGAAAACAAGACCAAATAAAAACCACAGCAAAACTAAAACCATGTCACTCTGCACAAAAAAGTTAAACTGATTTGACCATATTAACAGGGACTGCGTTTGATACAATGCAACAAGTGAAATAGAAACATAGGTCAGAGGTGATCAAATCTTAACTATTTGCCTCTTCAATGAAAGGTATCTAAATGAGCATACTTGAAAGAAAATTGACTTTGCCTGTCTTTGCCAGTGTAAGAACTACAAACACTATATTTATCATTATATAGCAATGATAATTAGGATTTTTTCAACTGCCTTCTCTCAGTGACATGTAAAAATGATTATCTCTTAAATGTCCATGACATATAATAAAGGAAATGGTCATCCCTTCCATTTCCTTGAATCCCATCCATTCATTTGTGCTTGACTTCTCTCTGCTTGGAAGATACTCTTTAACCTTACCACCACCTTTGCCTGGCAAGCATCTATACATGTTTAAGGCCAATTTCAAATATCTCTCTCTTTCCTGCAGCCTCCCCTGACTCCCTTAGAGAAAAACTGCTCCCAACCTTGATTCCTAAGCCTGTACCAAGCTCTGCCAAAAGTTGTCCCACCTATATGCTTCACTTCCCACTAGATCATGAGTCCTGGAAAATTTGGAGAAGGAATGCTTCAGCTGTGCTGACATATTGTAGAAATGAAGTGACATTTGCTAAGTGAACAAATTATCCTTTTTTTCATCGGGCAAATAAGAGGTTTTTCTAAAAGTCAGTTGGAGAGACACAGAAAACATTTATTGAGCATCTACTACATTCCATACATGGTAATAGGCTCAATGAGGGATGGTGAGGGCAGCTCAAAGAACAATGTGAAGACAAATTGTTCTATCTCAGCAACTTTACATGCTGAATATTTTCATGCAAAGATAATTTATAAATAAAAAATCATAGATGTCCATGTTCAATAGTTATAAAGTATATTAAGGAATTAATTCAGTGTTAGCACATTTGTTCCAAAACTGGTGAATTAAGGTGTATATCACGTAAGACAATTCATAGGTAAGTAGTATTTAGCTAAACAAAAATAGGAAGGAAAGTTTTTCAGATGGGTAAATAGTGTGATAAATGTATGGCATTAAATCTAAATCTAGTTTGCAACAAAAGCATAAGCAGTGATAGAAAGAAGGTATCTTGCTTGGTTTTTTTTTTTTTTAGGTTCCTATGAAATCTGTTAAGACAGTGCTTCCTAAATTTTAGTCTCCCTCACTCATCCTCTTTAATATTTGCTTTGATTATATATCAACTATACTATAATTTATTTCAAGTACTTTTTAAAATTGTTTTTACTCATATCTTTACATCACTAAATTTGCTTTTTAAGAAAATCTTGTCACTAACACAAATGTAAGTTTAGTCTCATATGTTCTAAACAGAAAATAAGATAAAAATATTTTAGAATGGGAAAATATGTTATTCAGTTCTATCTCAATCTGTCAAATGCTCTATGACAGAACTATTTTTCCTCTCTTAAACTGGTAGAAACTCAATGTTAGCAACAAGTTATAGGACATAACAGCACCAAACCAAGCATTTTTTTCTTGATCAGGACTGAAATATGATTGAAAGGGGAATAACCTTTCCACAGTGTGTGATTCAATTTCATTTACTACCATGTCCATTTATTTAATACCATGTTCCAAATCATTTCATTCTGTAAAATGCAACATTAACAATGCTACCCCATCACCCTTCTTTTGTAATTTCTATTTTTTCCACCAAAATTGCCTTGAATCCTATTAAAAGCAACTTACCATTTAAAAGTAAACTACAGAAGAGGAAGCTATGATACTCTCCCCCAAAGACTTTTCAATTCAAAAAAAGTCCAACTTGTGATATGTTTTCTTTTGGAAAAATAATTCTTATTTGCTAGAAATCTCTAAGACATACATGTTCAGCCAAGGTCTTGAATAAAGACATGAATATAACCCACTACTATGAAAATTACCAACAACACTGTCTTGTGCTCAAGGATCAAAAATCAATGAAAATCAAAAATACGAGTGATTCAAGAACTGTGGAAATTGGAATTCATATACCTTGGCCAACCTCCTTGACAAGGGCAAATTTTGGGAACCTTGATCAGAACCCTCAACCATTACTTCCCAAGTCTATCAAAAGAATATTGTCAACTTTACAGTTATCTGCTTACATTCAGCAGTTTCTTGACAGTCCAAAATTATTTTTAATCTTCATCTAACTTTTTTTTTTTTTGGTGCACTGTAATCATAGTAAAAAGGAAAGAAGATTTTGAAATGGCCTCTTAGGAAGATACTATAGAAAATATGCCAAATAACTGTATACTACACTCTACATTTGCTTTTGGTTGGTTTTCACCCTTGATAATAAATGATAGCAGTGACTCTGAGTTTGTATGCTCCTTGACCTAATGATGATCTGGCCAAGGAACCAGTTCTCTCCAACATTTGTGAGAGCATCAAATGAAGCCATCACAGCAACATCCCTCAGCAAAGAGAAACCGTGTGTTTCTGGAGGGGATGGGAGGGATAGACTCTTGCAGAAGTGAATGCCTAAATGCACAAAACAAGAAGTTTGAGCTAGACGCCCCATACTTCCTGCTGTTTCCTTAGTCAACAGACTCCTACCACAGGTAGTTGCCAGGTAGGTTCTAGAAGCAAAGGCATCAAGGTTGAGTTGTTTGTATACTACATATACTACTGTTTTGGAGATAATACTCATTCAGAGTGACTTCAAGGGAAGTAGGCGGTCTTGCTCCAGCATCCTGTGCCTAAAAGATAAAGAAGTTGAGTGATTATAGGAACAATATGTGTCCTTCACATGGGCTTGGCCTTTTCAGTTTGAGATTTATCCTAATCACCTTCTTGCAGAGAGAAGCCAACTGTGAGCTTCCCCTCATTAATGAACTCAGGAGTCCATTAACACTTTCTCAGCACCTTCTAGCCTCTCCTGGAGTATAAGCTTCTGGAAATAATCATGCTCACATGGTGAGTAGTATTAAGTCCCTAAAGGCCTTGCACTCACCCTCCCTGTTTACTGTAGGATTTACATGGTTCAAGGTCTTTCTAACACATCTCAGCTTTGCACCAGAAAGAAGCACTGACTCTCAGACATCTTTCTGAAAAAAAAAAAAAAAAAAAGGATGGATGAACTTACAACAGGAGTTCTTGGCAAGATCAGAATATCTTTCACCATCTCTAGCAGGGAGGCATTCTCTTTTGCCTCTAGAAAATGGAGAAGGGGGCCAGGTTCCTGTGCCATTGTATTTGGTCACATGCCAAAGGAGTGTGTACAAATAAGCAGCTGAGCCAGTGTCAGAGAACACAGCTGGGTGGTTCCCTCAATCTAGCAAAGTGCAGGCAGCATATTTCATCATGATAAGTGCCTCTAAGTGACCTTTCCTTATCTTCACTTTGGGATATGCTTGAATTGTGGAACTTTCTAGTCACTTGCTGTCGCAGTGATGTGCTGACACCCCAGTGTCTGTCCAATTCTCTCTACAGTCTTAGGATTTCCATTTAATTCTCCTTTCAGTCTGATGACCAAGAGATCTCTAGTAGATTACTATAGCTTCCTTCCTTCGTGGATTTCTCATAACAGGACCCAGAAATTTCCAAATAATATTGCTTGCTGGACTCATTTTCTAACCTTTCCTTTTCACAGAGGAATGTGATGACAAGCAACCATTGACCAGCAAAGAGGAAGAAGAAAGGCGCATCGCAGAAATGGGACGCCCTATTCTGGGAGAACATACCAAGCTGGAAGTGATCATTGAAGAATCTTATGAGTTCAAGGTATGTTGACCAGCACTGGCCACTGGGGAAGCCAAGTCTTTCTTGGAACCAAGGCTGTTCTCAGTGTTGGCTCATACTGTCAGATCCATCTGGAAAGAGAGATAGATGTCATTTCAGGAACTGACTCACTCACTGAGAGGCCTTCAGAGTGGGACTGGAATTAGAGAGCTAGTATGGGAACCAGGAGTTCCTGTAAACCAAATAGCATCATTTTGGCACAGAATCAGTGTTGCCCCAAAGAGAGGACTTTGTCTGGAGGAGGATTCTAGGAGATTATGTGTGGAAGAAACCATGCTCTATTTGAAAGGCTAATAATCTGTTAGAAACAAAATATTCACATTGCTGAAAATTAGGAGGTTTTTTGTTTGGGAGAAGGCTAATCAGCAATCCCTACCCAGCTGCCATTGACAAGCTCTCATTTCTCCTTAACGCTCCTCTTCAGACCCTGCACATTTTAGCACTGTCAACATACTAAAGGTATTGTGATTCTAACAAGTTATAATTGAGCTGGAAAAAATAATGATTCCCCATTCTCTAGATGATGAAAGCCATTTTTCAGAAGATAAACACATGGACCTTAGGGCAAGCTGAGGACTTGGAGTAAAACTTCCTATCCAGCCTTGGCAACCTCCCTGCTCCCACTCCACCTCCCATTCAGTCTTACCCACACAAGATTAATATCGCTGGAGCCCCCAGTGAAGCCACATTTTAGTTTTTCAGTGAAATATGAAAGGGAGCATCCTTTCTCTGGCTTTCCAGAGTTAAAAACCCAGAGCACAGCAATATTCTGTTTTTTAACAGCAGAATCTGCTTCTGTTTGGAAAACCAGAATGAGGATTCTCCCCAAATGGATGAATGAGACCCTACCAAGTTAGAAGCTTCATGATTTCATCTGAATTTTTCATTGCCATGGCCACTTTTTGTTTTGTGAACCCCATTAGCCCTTAAATTTTTAAATTCCACTAACAAATTAAAGTAACCACAGATTGTATGATTCTGTTTGCAAGAAATGTCTAGAAAAAGCAATCTCACAGAGACAGAAAGTACATGAATGGTTGCCAGCAGCTAGGGTTGAGTGCAGAGAGGAGTGACTACCAAAAGGGATTTTTTGAGGGGTGATGAAAATATCCTAGAATTAGATAATCATGATAGTTGTACATTTTTTGTAAATATATTAAAATTCAACAAATTATATTTAAAAAATGTATAAGTAAACTGAAAATCAAAACTATTAAAATGACCAAGAGGAGACAGGTGGGAAGAAAATGTCTCGGAAATTAAAGTTGAATAGTTTTTAAGATAAAAATGTAACTACACTTTCCTTCAGACTACTGTGAACCTATTAACTGTTCCTTTCACTTACTCCCAGAGAAAGATCCATGCACACCGTGAGATCAATGCCTCTAGGCAGATCCTGCCATCAGCGCCACCAGTGCTTGATCTGGAGCCTGATTGGTGCATCCACAGGTTCCCTTTGACCCCAGACATCTCAGACAGTCCATTTCTCAGGCCCAACTGACCAGAGGTGTCCAACTCCCTTTTCCTCAAGCACCTTCTTTCATGTGCAGTCAGGGTGACTTGCTGTGGCAGATATCATACATCTGTGCATTTCTAGAGCAGGCTTGCTCCCACCCCTCTGAAGTTCTCATGGGGAATTGTGCATTTTCTCCCTTATGGGAAAACCCCTAGCCTCCCTCACCCAAGGCACCCATGAATAAGAAGTGTGATTTCAATACTTGCTGTGTGGGTGCTGGTTTGGGTTGGACAGGGCTCAGGCTTCTGGCCAGCAAACACCTTCTTGAATCCAATCTGATAGCCACTCCAATTATCAGAGCCTTTGAAGCTCCTCTATGGCTCCAGTTATTTGCACTACTAATCTTTCTAGTGTAGTTTTCATGGACCACTTTCTCCTAACTCTTCAGAGTCCATATGTGTAACAACTATTGGCACTAAGGCATACCTTGAGAACATGTTTCTGAAGTATCCTCAAGTGTCCATTGTGGTAGCATATTATTCTTTGAGAAATTTCTTTTCACAAAACATCGCTATCTCAAAAGCTTGTTCAAAATTCTCAGAATTAAATTGAGTTCCAAATCTGGTTGACACCTCTCAGTGCTCCTCTCTGCTTTGCCCATGGAGTTTCGTTTGCTGGCTTGTCACTTGATGAGCACTCATTACTGAGATGAAGTCATGGCAATCACAAGTTTAGAGCAGTGAAGAGCTGCTCACTAGCATTTTGGAAACCTCCAGGTAAATATAAATGACAATGCCCAAGTTCAGGTGTCTGAACTTCAAATTCATCTATATTCACACTCCCTCATCGCATAGGTCAAGGGAAGAAACAGATGTCATTAAGTCCTAGAAAAACTCAGGTTATCCTTCTATTCTATAGTCTCTGGGGTAAAAATGAACTAAAGGTTACAACCTGCCCTGGGTTTTATGCATATAATGTTTAAGTGTAGTTTATCTTACAAAATTGTGTTAACTGTTAAAGAGGTTCAACTGCTCCAACTATCCCAGGTGATGGGGATTTTTGCATTGTCTTCACAACAAAGGAAATCCCTCAGAGAGGCCTGCCCCAAGTTTCCACTAGTTCAAGGTCATTTCTTATACTAGTCTACACTGAACTTTGAATTGACATCAACCAAGATACTCAGGGTGCTTGAGGAAGGTGGCTGAGTGGAAAGAGCAAGCACAGATGTTTGTCACGTTCTTCAGATTCCGGTCGCCCAGCACAGAGACTGTTACAGCTGTTCTACAGCTGTTGTTTTACACATGAGGCTAAATGCTGAAAGGTCACTGCCACAAGGACAAACAAGAATGATACTGAAATTGCAGAGTAGACCACATAGAGCTGAGTTCTCTCATGTTCATTACCACATCAATGTTTCATGTCAGTTCAAATGACTCTATGGAACTGACACTCAAAGTTCTAATCAGCTTTGACCTTGTGTTCAGGATCCATAGACCACATTTTCTTTGTGCTTAACTAGCTGATAACATGCCCACTCTCTCTTCCAATTTGTAGTCAATTTAGATACACTGCACTGAACATGTATATATATTTTGACTTAAGACAAATAATACGTGTTTTCTACCTCTTTGCAATAAGTGGGAATTCGAGGATGCTCTGACAGTAAGTGTGGGTGTCTGGTAGACTAGTCCCTGTGGTAGTTTCTCTGGAGGGAGCAGCCTCATGTCCTAGCAGTGACCCTTCTCCTGTAGTTGCTATGGTTTGTGGTAGTGCTTTTGATGCATCTGCTTACTTAGTTTTCTTGTGAACGCTTGGCTGCTCCTGTTTTCACATTAGCTGACATTGACAAACCTAGAGAGTGCTCACTGTACCAAACTCTAGTGCTTAAAAAAAGTCTAAAGGAAAGTGAAAGACTCAGGGCTAGCAAAGCAGGAAAAAAATTCAGTGTGTGGTAAATGGTTACATGCCCTAAGCCACGTGAGCTCATCTCTTGGCAACTTTTCTTTCACTTACACCAGTGAGAGTGAATGCTCTAATAATCACCAGGCAGACAAAAATCAGTAGCCAAAAGAAAAATCCATTTATTGATGGTCATGAAGCAGCAATCTCCAGGCTCTTCTGTAAGGTTGCATTTTCTGGACAAACAAAAATACAAAAATAATATGTTTGTTTCATAATCATTCTGCCCCATCCAGTTATGTACAGGCACAGATACATAATGATGAGCAAGACATGTATCAATTCAGTTGCAGACAGCACGCTGTAGATGAAGCCAGTAGAGAAGCAAGTTCACGAAGCATTTAAGGGAAATAGATAGGTTTTTGCAATATCTGCTATTCACAAAGATCACTCTTCATTGGCCACTGAGCAGTGAAGGAGGCTGGTATTTGCGATGAAGAAGTTTCCGTTTCAGTCTGTTTCCAAGTAAAGACTATGCTTGTTTGCATAATCATAACAGTGTTTGATGTCAGTACTGTTGTTCTGAGCCTAACATCTGCTACCCTTTATATAACTCTGGGGTTTCAAAATCAGCAAGGTCTTAGATTTCACCAGGCCTTCACCAACCCAGCAGTTATTATCTTTTCTTTTCAACCTTTCTAGAGTACTGTGGACAAACTTATTAAGAAGACAAACCTAGCCCTTGTGGTTGGGACAAACAGCTGGAGAGAACAGTTTATTGAAGCGATCACTGTCAGTGCTGGTGAGTGCCTTTCTTGCATGTTAGAAATGACAATCAATGGCTAAAGCTTACTTTTCCTGCTCAAACCATTCGGTTGATGTAAAAGCACTAGATAATTTCCATGAGAAAAATTAACAGATAAGTAAATATCTCCATAGCCTTTATGCTCATTTTGGAGACTGAGACATTCTAGATGAAACAAATATCTTCAAAATTGACATTCTTTTCTATGTATGTTGCATTTTTCTCTCTGGAAATGAATGAGATAAATATAAAGAGTTTTGTGCCTTTAATTCCCTGATAACCCATCATGAGGCTGTCTGGAAAATTCCCTGAAAGCTATTCAGAGTGGCCAAGCCATGGTCAGAGAGGAAGCAGAAAAATCATTGGTGGAAAGGATATTAAGACACCTCACCACTACCATCTGCATCATTTTACACTCCCTTCAACAATGTCTAGCAAATAAGTGTCTGCATTGGCTGTGGAAGTGGAAATAGAATCACATTCTGTTTCTTCCTGTCTGAGCAAAGTGCCGAGCTTTATTTAGGAAAATCCTACAAAATAAAGTGTTTTTTAAAGGCAAGGAGTCAGAAAGTTGAGGGAATTAAATATAGAAAGAAGGGTCCCTTTCCTGCATTGTCCAACCTCATCCACCTCTCTTTGTACTCAGTGTAGAAATAGAGGCAAGTCCCTCTCAAAGATTCATGAAAGCAACACCTGCCGTGGGATTGTTTTTCCTGTTTTGCTCCATCACTGTTGTCTCTTTCTCTTTAAAGGCTGCCGTAGGCTCTTTTCTGCTATTGCAGCTAATGAACAAAGCTAGAGTTTCCTAAATAGTGATTCCCAAACTGTAAAATATGGAAACAGCGTCACTAGCAGTTGGGATATGATTTCTAACACAACCCCCTTTTTCCAATCTGCCATAGAATAATTTGACAGATCTCCCAAGTACTGTGGGAACAGAGGGTGGTAAAAAAAAATTGATCCTGTTTATTATTAGTACTGTTTATAATCACACTTTGATTTCTTGCAACTGATATACAGTAGGAATTCATGAGCATGAAATGGTGGATAATGGCTTAGGAGAGTAGATTTGTAATTTATACATAATTTCTAATGGAGAGAGGGAAACTCCCTATCTTTGTCCATTTGGACTGCTATAACAAAATACCACAAACCAGGTGGCTTATAAACAACATTTATTTCTCACAGTTCTAGAGGCAGGAAGGCCAAGGTCAAGGTACTGGCAGACTTGGTGTCTAGTGACAACCAACTTTCTGGTTCATAGATGACTGCCATCTCCTTGTGTCCTCACATGGGGGAAGGGACAAAGGAGATTCCTTCTTAATGGTAGCAATAATCACAAAGACTATCATTCCATACCATCTTCCAAAGGCAGCACCTCCAAATATCATCACGCTGAGGGCTGGGAGTTGGAGACAAAAGCATGAATATTCAGTCCATGGCATTCACTCATAAGGGCATATTTTTCTATAAATCTAAGAACAGTCTGAGGCATGAGCTGTGTTTCATCTTTCTAGAACAAAAAAAAAAAAATCAAAGAACAAAGATGGCTTGAATAAAAAACTGTTAACAAGACCTAATAGTAGTAAACATTAAGCATAACTAAATTAGTTTATGGCTTTGACATACTAAATTGAAACATTAAAAACAGCATAAGCCTTAATGAACCATTCCTAATAGTTTTCAGTGTCCTTTGACATGAGCATTTTGTATCCTGGGCACGTACTTAACATTGTTCACTTAGTTTTGCGCATGTCAATCGTTGGTGCAAAAGGTACCATAGTGAATGAAACAGTCAAATACCTCTGTCTTATTGGAATTTATATTGTATTGAAGGAGACAGTCAATTAGAAAAACAGGTCAGATAACCTGTATGTGTGATAGTGAGCTAACCATAGAGAACAACAAAACTGTAGAGGGACTAGGAAGTATGTGCAAGGGCTGTGGTAGACTGTGATCAAGAAGTTTCCATAAGAAAACACAGAAAGGCAAATCCAAATTTGCTTTTATATCAGTGGAGTTCCTTCGTGTTATTTCATTCATTCCTTCTTGTAACTCTCAGAGGCAAATATTTTATGACTAGCAAAGAACTGAAAAAGGGCAGCGTTAAGCAGGGGAATTGTGCTGTGAATAGAGTTAAAGCTGTATATGAGGGCATATTAGGACTACAGAGAAACAAATAGAATAGTGATAATTTGGGGAAACAAATAGAATAGTGATAATTCTTCCTTAAATGGGCAGGTTTTCGTTTGCAAACAATTTCCTAAACTATGCTGAATTAATCACACTCAAAACCCCAGGAGGAAAGTATTATCATCACTTCTACCATAAACAGGAAGATTTGAGTCTCCACCCGCAGCTTGACCTTGGTAATGATGCTCAAAGCCCTGATTTACCAAATGGTAATCCAGGGCACTGTCTATTGCCCTTCTGAGAAACTTCAGAGTGAGGAGAACTGTTCCCTGCTTTGTCTCACTGAGTGGCACGAGCTTGTCACTCTCCTGTGTCACGGTTTCTTTTCTCATGATGGTGCTAACATTGGCTCAAGTCCATCACAGAACTCTAAGTGAATGAAACTCAAATATTTTGGTGCTCTTATTTGTCAGGAGATCTGTTGTGTTTTTCTGAATGACTGCTTGGAAATAAGAGAAAATTGCTTGGAAATTTGCAGGCTGCTGGGTGAATTAGCCTTATTTACAATTTTAAGACAGAAATATTAGAAAACTAAACCTATATTTTATCAGCACTAAATCACATAAAGGACAGTTAGAAAGTCCAATATTTGTCATTATGATTAAATTTAAGTGTCTAAAGAATGTTGGTATTCTTAGGTTGCTAAATGGACAATAAAATTTGTACAACAGCATTTATTGGAAATGGACTTTCATTGGATTTTAAGACTTTATGTCTAAATAGTTGAGAATCAGAAAGATTTGGCTTATTAAAATTATTAAATTGCTTTCAAATAGCCCTACTGAGATACTTTTTCCTATGCAATTTTCTGTGCAAAATTGAATCTATATATCTTCGTAAACAAAAAATAATAATTTTGTAAGTATGATTTTGTTTCTGTTTTTCGCTGATTATGTTTAAGCTGGTTTCAGGGTAACCCCCTGGCAGTCTTTTTCCTGCTTTCTATAAATTTCATAGTTTTGCCCACAGGCTCCTTTGATGATAATGTTTCTGTGAAACCAATTCTAAAATTTCAATGTTTGAAGAGTTAAAGGATTGATGAGATCCCAGAGATTGAGTAAGGCTTAAACAGTCAATTCCCAGCAGTTCTCCTTCTATTGCTCCCTGAATGGAATCTCAGAACAGTAGCATGCAGCTGTCAGAAACATCCAAGGCATGTCCAGTACCATCATTACTCTTAAGATATGCCAGCAGAGGCACTTCTAAGAGGTGTGAGCACACACTGTATGTCCAGTCTGAATGTTCCCCGTACCTCATTCCTCCAATTGTCTCCACTTGGGCAGATTGGAGAGTTTACTTTAAGAAATTGCGTATGAGCTGGGATACAAGTACAAAATATGTCAAAGAAAAGGGCATATATTGGCTGGATATTGAGAACCAGCATATCAATGTCACATCTACTACATTCACACTGTTATAGATATACAAATCACGCACCCAGGGACATGCTCCTTAGATGACATCTATCTTTATCAATTTGGACCATCACTTGCCCCTTGAAATCTGATAGAATTTTTTCCATTCACAATTTTTTATTTCTCCTTAAGCCTCATTTGTAGTTCAGTAGGGAAAATACTAATCTTTCTACATGTGCACAGAGATGTTTCTTACCTAAAAATCTGTGCCTTTTATTCAAAACATTTTCCTCCTTTTTATCTAATCATTTTAAGTATTCAGCCCTAGGATTTTCTGAAATTTTTCACTTTTACACTTTTACCACAGAGAACACATCAGGCATAGTATCAGTTGATATTCATATAATGAAGAAACCCTCAAAGTGGCGCAAAAAAAAAAAAAAAAGCACGACCAAATATCCAACATTAGGAATTTGAGTCTCACCATCAGTGGTAGGATGGGATGAACTATGAAGGTACCAGCCAGTACTAAAAACTGGGAGTGCAACCCTGTTGACATTCATCACCTGGATCACCTGATGTCAGCAAAGGGAGAACATGCCCTGCCCACCTGCTCAGCTGGCCTAATTAACCAATCAGCACAATGACAGCTGACTGGTCAGCTTCTATTCTCCCAAAAAGAGAGGAATGGGAGGATTTTCTTCAAACTATAGCCTCAAGCAAACAGGTTGTGATGCAAAAGTGACTAGTTTTCTTCCTCTGCCTTATCTGGAGCTCAGAAATGCCTGTAGAATTTTCTATAATAGAAGGGCAGACATTCAACAGGAGATCAAGCTAACAGTTGTAGCTGGCCTGTCTACATTCACTACACTTCACAGTAGATCCCATCAGAGACCCTACTTCAACTAAATAAAGTGGAATGCATGGTCTCCTGAGTCCACCAACCAATAAAAAGACTAGTTCAGTTCAGGGCATGCTTCTGCAATCAGTTGTTTATACTAGATGGAGTAGTGATTGTTCTCCATTAAATTGAATTATTTAATAGAAAAGCTGTCAACTCAGTAGTGCCCCCAGATAAAAATTCACTTGAAAATACTGTCAACCGGAAGTTTGATCCAATCTGTAAGTTCTAAATAATAAATAATAAAAATGGTACCTCGAATGAGTGTCAAGGGATTGCCATGCAAGCTGGTCTAAGCAAGAATCTTCCTAGCATCTCTTCTATTATTGAACACCTTTACTGAAGAGACACCCTCATTATTTAACATGTTGACCCCGAGTCACACAAAAATCTCAGGGAGTTTACAGTTGAGAATTCAGAGGCCCAGTGTGGATATATAACTTACCAGTTAAGGTCACACAACTGGTAATAAGACAACCAGAATATGAAATCCTATCTTCCTGAGTCCAAAGCTGGTAAGCTTTTGGTGTGATCCTAGATGTCTCTTTAAAACTTTAATACAGGATTTAAGTGACTCCTTTTCAGGTGAGCTAATGTAAAACAAAGGGATGAAGTTGATAAGCCTTTTACTCTCCATTATACATGGTGAAGTTACTCTCTGATATATTAGGAAATTGTTGCAAGTTTTAGACTAAGATGCAGTGAGCAGGTTTAGCCACTATATTTCTAGGAAGCCTAACTCTAGGCTCTTCATGAGGGAGCCAGAAGGATTTCCAAATTCTTTTTGCAATCTTGGAATTATATTTGTATCAGCTGCTAGAAATTATGTCAGCTCTTTTGAAACAAAACAGTGTCAATGCCCATCCTTTTTTCCAAGATCCTGGTGTTCCCCTGTGGTGCTATTAGTTATTCATGTATGTTTTTCATGCTTACTACAATCACTGGAATAATTGAACCAATCAGGATATCAGTTATTTTAAACTCTTAACAGTAGATATAAGCAACACAGCTGTCATTTAACTTAGCCATTGTTCCCTTTTCAATACATGGCTAAACTTTATGTTATTTGTTAAGGAGAGTGAACATAACATGAATGACAAATCACTTAATGTAAAAATTACATGCTGAAATTAATTGGCTTCTTTGGAGGCTTCAGTTCAAATGGTCAAATTGTTACCAGCAAGTTATATAGCTCTAACCTCACCCGAAAAATTAGGAGATTTGGAATAGATGTCTTTGGAACATGGAAATATGAAATGGTTCTCTAAAGGACCCTTAATTTTCAGTCATAAATGTCAATTTGCTTTCCATATACTGATATTTGAAATTCAGGGCTTGACTTTAATTAAGATAGAATATCTGCCTGAGTAGATGTTAGATAAATTAGGTAATTACACTGGCTTGGTCAAAGCTAATTTAAGACATCGAATGCCTAAGACACACTGTCTAATTGTCATATTAACTAAATTCAGTAGTTGTTCTCCTTCACTTTGAATGAAACACCAGCAAATAAAGCTTCTTTAACTTATTATCAGAGCCCCTTTCAAAACTGGATTATGATTTAGATATAATTTTAATTTTTACTTTAAATGAATAATTGAAAATATTCTTTTATCATTCCTTAGAATTAGCGTTGTTACTTATGATGTCATGTACATTTAAAGAAAGCCTCCTTTAGCTTAAAGATATTTCATTTTTCCACAAAGCAATGTTTATCGTATCTTTAATTAGAAAGCTCACCTTTATAATTCAGTGTTTTCTTATTTGATTTGACCATTATAATTCAATCAGTCACTTTTTGTCCAAGTGTTCAAAGTTCATTCAACTCAGTTCTAAAAGCATCATTTACTTCTACTTAATTCTATTATTTTTGTGCTGTTTTATATGAAAATATCTTATACACCATTAACAGGTACAGATCTGCTGAAGCCCTCTTAGAAGTAGAAATAGTCTAAATTAAAATTCCTTTTTTATGATAACATATATGTCCATTTATGCATATATACCTATTTACCATTTTTTTCTCTAGCACTTGGGCAGGATAAATGAACTTATGTGTGAACCAATGTTTTTCAGTCCAAAGATAACTGAATTGAAAGCCTGCATTCATTCTAGCATACCATGTCATATTCTAGAAACAAATGGATATATAACACCCCCCACACACAAACACACACAGAATGATCACCTTTAAAAAGAATTTTAGGCATGTATAATTCACAATAACAAATGCATAGACATAAGACATGCAAATATACATATGCCTATATTTGAATACATAAATTATTTTTGTATGCACAAATTGGATATGCAAATCTATAATGAAAATGTCATGTTCTGTCAATTTTATCCATGAATTTTTACTGTTATTTTGCTGATAATCATGATCCTGAGATAGAGGTAAAACAAGGAGTAGTAATAAAAAAGAGAATGACAATACGTTCAAGAAAGGAATTATTTGTAGAATTATTTATAGAAGATATTCTAGGGCCATATTGATAGGCAGGCAAGGCATATCTAGAATATATATCAACCTTAAGTTGTCAAAATGTTGAATCAGGTAGATTCAAGCCCAGTTTTGGAATAAGTAAGGTCATTTCCATAGGGGATGGTGTACAAGAGGGCAGAAGAAACAAGCAATTATTTTCTGGCCCCTGGATGTTCTTTTAGCTGATATGTCTGAAAAGAATATTGGACTGCTTTTCTCATAAATTGCTTATTACAAAATCTTGAGGAAAACGCTGTTGAAGGGCTCCAGAATGATTCAGCACTCTTACTTGTGAGCCTGAAGTCACGTCTCTAATGCGGCTTTTGTCTGGAAAGGCAGCAGCTTAGCTCTGCAAACAATGCGCCATCACTGGATCCAGTAGTTCTTTTGTTGGCATCAGCTGCTGTGATGTGAATACAATTTTAGTTGTTCCTTACAAATCAATGAGCAAGGCATGGGGGGATTTTCATCCTCAGGCAGGAGCCTTTGCACACTGTTTTCAGTGGAGGAAAACATTTCAGCATAATCCAAAGAGGTAAAGGTAAGGGAAAACAGTCACCTTCTACTACACCCCACACATACACACAAAAACACAGATACTACAAAGGCAAAGAGGAGCCTCGAAGAAGTGACTTGAAGCATTAATTCTTGCTGCTTACCGCCTGTCGTCTTGATAAAGATCTTGTTATTCTGACACCAGCCAGGGTTGACACACCCCCTAACTCTCCTGACTTGCCAGTAGTTCATCACATCCGGCTTGAGTGTTGTCTTGTGTCCTAGTAGAGTATCATATGTCAGCATCATAGGTCACCATGCTGGCATGGACCTGAGAAAGCTTACTGATTAGATATCCCAGAGTTCCTTGTTTTGATAAACAGGGAATGGAGAGCAGACAGGAGAGTGTTTACTCAACGTCACACAGAGGCTGTTTAAGAATCCAAGTTTCTCACTATAGCATGTGACTGTGCTCATATTTCCTCCTGGAGCTGACCTCTGTGAAAGCAGTGCATTTGCCCCTATTCGATACCTTTCCCCTGGTGCTCCCTAAAGACTTCTGGGCTTCCTGATGATATGACTGCAGGAATCAAAGACTGAAACTTTGCTGAACTGATAACTCAGTGGTCGCACTGGACAAGTGCACCACCACTCCATTGGTGAACAGCTGTTTGGGGTTCACACAAACTTTACTCTACTCTGTGTAGTTGGTGTTCATGGCCCCTGTCATGAGATGGGAAAAAAGCTGTGGTTCACACCTGCCCAAAATCAGTCCTCTTTCCCTCTTTCCCTCTTTCCCCCTACTCCCACAGTCTAATGATGCCTATGGGCTGCAGACTTATTTTCATTACTTATTTCCTTTACTCCTTTCCTACAGAGTGTATGCACAAGGCAATTTCCTACAGGGAGGGATTCTCCCACATCTGTACAGCCTCCTCATCAGGTATAGGTTCATAGGTCACCTCCTCAGAGGAATCTCCCAAGTACCCAAACACTCTTTATTATGTTACCCAACTTGTCTTCATAACCTGTATCACTATCTGAAATTCTTATTGACAAGATGGAAATCTTGTCAAGATATACAGTCTTGTCTGACCACCTTTCCAATGCTTAGGACATATAAATGATTAATAAACATTAGCTGAGGAAACTAGTCCTTTCTTTTAAAGATTTACTAGGGATATCAGTTTAGGTTTAGCCTAGCTAATGTTACAAAATAGTCACCCTAAATTTATTTAGAGTTCAGACTGATAAACTTAATAGGATTGGCATTATGCCTTAACCAAATAATGAAAACAAATAATGACTTATTAATGAGAGGGAATGAGATTTTTTTCCCAGTGGTTTATAATGAAGAAAAATACCACAGCAGTTCAATGCAGAATCATTATTTATGAGAGATTAAAAAGTAATAGCAGAGACAAACTTGATTATTAACATTCCACCTTAGCCATCCATCATTCTGAAAAATCTCTTCATGAGTAGGAAAAGAGTGGAGTGTCTCATTCTGAATGAGCTAAGCCTGCATCCAAAACTGTCTTTACTCATGTAAGCTTATGCTTCTTTTCAAATATCTCACTTATCTTTTCAAAAACATCAGAGACAAAGTTAGATATCCCAGCAATATAAAGAATCATAATAGAGAATCTGTGAGGTGCCCAAGAAGATGTAAGTCATAAAAGTCTCTTTGCTTACACGGAGCTCTATTTACTTGGGATCCTATTGAAAATAACAGCAGCCAAAGGAAACAGGGACAAGCAGACACGAATGCCCTAATTGCAATCACTTTGTGTTGTGCAAATGGAGGCCATGATCGGAATCTCAAATACTCAACTTAGAGCACCACTTTGCTGGCAAATCAATTCATAATCAAAGCAAAGACCAGAACATGATCAAACGAAAACCCTTCAGTTAGTCCTGATGTCAGGAAAGCAG
>PVHY01022147.1:0-22819 GCA_004024945.1 Uropsilus gracilis
CTGTACTGCCCCAGAGGATGATAGCTTTATGTGTCACGTGTGGGGAGAGGAAACGGAAGACGTCATCAAGCGTGAATAGGAACCCAGTGAGTTTTAAGATCATGGGTGAAATAATCTTCAGTTTGTGTTTGCAAGTTGGCAAAGGCATAAATGGGGGACACAGTTCATCTGTATTTGCAGCATCTTATTAAAGAAAAATGGTAAGAAAAAGGAAGGCAGATCCTGTTAGTTTTAGCCCAATGGAGTGGACGGTGGTGGCTAATTTCGCAGCCCTGCAGCATCGTGTGCTGGCAGAAACGACCACCAGAAATGTTTATTGCAGGAGGAAGTTCGGTTTCAAGAAAAACAGGAGTCGGAAGGAGAAAATTGGACAAAATCTTCACCAAAGTAACCTGCCATTGTGGAAACGTTCTGCTGTTGTCCTTTGCCAAAATACCAAATTTGGAAGCAAACGATTCAGTTCTACAAGGTAGCTGTTCTAGCATGAGAGGGAATGACATTTCTGGAAGAAAGTTCTTGACTTGCTCCATCCAACAAGTACTTGCGAGCATGTGTTTGGGGCCTGACTTTGTGCTTTTGACTGTGACTGCAGGAAGAATCGGGGTAAAAAACTATTCTCCATGGGTGCCCACAAGCCTCCCTCCACTCTGCTCACAAGGTGAATTGGAAGGACGCTGTCATGTCTGACATATAATGGAATTTCTCACCTGGATTGGGAAAATACAGCGAAAACCTTAACTTGGTGCCCTGGCTTTGGCATATTGACTTTTCTCGACAGAGATCTGAATTCTTTGAAAAATGTCATTTCCCCAGACCCTCCATCATCTATTTCTCTGCTATGTCTGAGGGCTCAGAAGCCCCATGGAACATGGAATATACATCATTTTAATCCCTTTCTCTAATGATTCATATTCTGAAGTCATCATCCTTTTCTTTTCAATTTCCACCACATTTTCTGTCTTCCCCCGACAAAACTCTTGCTCAGACACCTCTGCCTTCTTGCTCTGCCCTTCACGTTGCACTGCAGAAATGCATACATAGTGGATGAAGGCATGGTTTCTGCCTGCAGTGGGGTGTACGGTCATGGGAACACAAATGTCATTCAAGGTCTGGAGGACAGTTGGTTCTCTGGTTGGGGATGAGAGTGCAGGAAGATGGGCTGAGGGTCACTCTGGAGGGGCAGATGACACTGAGGCTTACCCTGGAGGGGCAGAGGGTTGGGTGGACACTGAAGATGCAGCTGATGAGGACCACAGCATCACCACCCTTTGCAGGAAGTTATGGACAGAGAGCTGACAGTTTTACTCTAGTTCATAAAAGGAGGCTCTGATTGCTAACTGTAAATCTAGCACTTGCCAATGAGTGACTGGAGTCACATATTTTGAGATTCCAGGCTGGGTAGCCATTAGATCGGACATGAGGATGTGGTGATAAACTGGAGACAGTCCTTGAGGAAATCTCTGTCCAGAGTTCTGAACGGGTCAGGCACAGCACAGACCAGGCAACTTCTCCTAGCAGTTCTCTACACTCTGCCATCCGTTGGCTGCCTTTCCTGCCTTGTTCTCTCCCGTACACCCATTTCAGGGCCTAGTATCAGTCCTTCATTCTTCCCCATCCTACCTTGCAGGGTGTCGCTTACACCTAGCAGGACTTGTCTTGACCACATGTGACGTAGGAGACTGTTGGGGTCCTGCTCTCATTCTTGCCTGCTCCAACCAGAAGTCACAGCTACTATATACTCTGACCCAACTTCAGACCCCAAGACCCACCAGCTTTGCTTCAGGTGGCAAGTCTCAGCCAGTGAGGGAGAAAACGTGAATTAGGAAGAAAGAGGACCCAACGGTTAATGTTAGGTTGTTATGTTTTATTGCTTGAAATCCTTCATAAGCGGAGTAGAGTTGATTGCTCTCTGTGGTGGGTGGGCCTCATGCAATCAGTTGAAGGGTTGAAAGGAACACACTGATCTTGCTCTGAGGAGGAGAGGAGGGCCCTAGAGCTGGAACACCGGCTTGTATCTTGCCCTAGGACTTGAAGTCCAGTCTCAGCGCTGCGCATGTCAGGAGCCGGTTAATCTGAGGGAAATGCACCATCTGCTGTTTTTGGACCTTTAGACTCAGACTGGAATGACCTTGCCGGATCTCCTCATCTCCAGCCTGCCGATTCTCACTGCCACCTTCTTCCCTCACGTCTTAATCCCAGATCTCTTTATAGTCACGTGCGTGCATATTTCCCCACACAATATCATCCTCTTTATAATTCTATAAATATTTCTCTATAAATTGAAATGAAAATAAAATAAAACTATAGAAACACGTACTCATCCCAGTGATTCTGTTTTGCTGGAAAATTCGAATACACATAAGGAAAATAAAATTAAACAGAAACATCAGAAGCTTCACTAACTAATTAAATTGTGGCATCTATTTTTTGATGACTACCACACGGGCATAAACCATAACCCTTCGCTCTCCTGCATGAGAGGGTGTGAGTGCCAATTAGCAGCTGAGTGGGAGGCCTTCCCAAAGCCTGAAACACTTGGCAGCAACTTGAGGCTCTTCTCTGCTTTCTCCGACTTGAATCACCGGGTAAACTCGATGACTTCGCTGTGTCAGTTTCCCTTGGGAATACTCCTTCTTTCCCATCCATCCATCCGTTCAGCTAATCACCCGCTTGTCTGCCCACCCACCTGGCTGTTCCCCTGTCAGCCCAGCCATGCAGATATCCACGGACTTTATTCATTCACTTCACAAACATTTACCTCAGATGAGCTACATCCTGGATGCCAACCTGCGTCCGGCCTGGTCAGAAAGGACACACACGGATCTGCCCCCACACAGGTCACTGCCACCAGGCTGGGCAGAAAGTAGAAAAACAACAGCGATTCTCCCTCAGGGAAAATTGGCCAAACTCCAGGGACAAAGAGAAGACAGGAAAGTGAATGTGAGAACACAGGACCTGGTGCAGGGAGGAGAGAGTCTCAGGACACAAGTTGCAGCCGGTGCCAGCAGGAAGGGGGTGCCAGGCTCCGCTTCCTTCCTCGGTGTGAGGAGAAAGCTGCGGTCATGCCCTGCTCCTTGGCCTCCTCATCTGTGAGGGGACCCAGAATCTCTGCCCACCCCGGGCCTGGTGAACTTGAACACCGAGTTCCTGCCCCAGGGTGGAGGGCCAGCAGGTGCCCATGTCTGTCCCAGAGAACAGTCCAGGAGGAGAACAGCACAGGAGTCAAGTCAGCGTCGTCTCTGACTCTCTGCCCTGCCCTCGCAGACGCACATCCCTTGCAGCTCCCTGGCTCTGTCTAGCGCACCTTTACGACCCTACAACAAGCTCCACAATGAAGACATACTGAAAGAACATATTTTCTACTTGAACAGCGACTACTTCCAGGATGGCGACACCCCGGTCCAGACTGATGGCTTCGTGTGGCCAAGACTTGGTGTCATGTTGCAGTGCACTCAGCCATGCATCCCTCCCCGCCTCAGAGCGAATACTCAGACTGATGAGTCAAGCTGCAGCGAGCTGCGGACGAGAAGTCTTCTGTGCAATAACATGCTTTGTATCTTCCAGACTTGGCCGTGCATGACCCATCCCTGAAGGCTGAAACACTCCAGCTGCTTCGCTAATAACCAGGAGCGGCCACCTCCCCCGATCCATTCCTGACAACTCAGGCAGAGTTGATTAAATTGCATAGCTCACCTCCTCCTTCCTGTCCGAGAAATGCAAGCGGCTCACACTGAAGAGATGTTGATTAAGACGATGGCGGACAATTAATTATGCACCATGATAACCTTTGACCCATGCAAGTTCTTTCTATTTTAATCAGCTGAGACACCAAATTAGCAGATAATTACATTTTTGTGTTTTAATCAAGCTGTAGGCAGTGGGGAAAGATGGTGAAGTGGAACTCAAGTAGCGAATTCATTTTGAGGTGGGTTTTTCTTTTGAACTGAAGGTTTGAAAAGGATAATTATTTCAATTATTTTACTTCTGTTACCTGGAGTTCTCTTCAAATAGGATTTATTGTGCTAAATAAGTCTCTGAAATAGGACATGTATTTGTGTAAAAAAAAATTACTAAGTGTGATCAGAACATGGAGAGCGTGTCTGTGATCTTCTCAATGGAAAACAGGTAAGATTTGCCAAAAAATATATTCCCAAGTGACCAACTCCATGTCTTTTGAGTGCAAACTAGAAGGAAAAGAGAGAATGACTTTAGATTTTTCAAATTACTAAACCAGCATAAAATTGATGTTATAGAAGAAAGTAAGAGTAATGCATATGTATTATATGCCATTTTTTGTTATTAAGAGTGAAAATGGATGAATTAAGAGTAACATTTGCTAAGAAATTTACATGGAAAATATTTCATTAATGTATGATATGGCTGCTTTTTTGTGTGGTTGCACTCACTGAAAAATGACAGCATTTTCCATTAGTACATAGAAATCTCAACATTACCTATTCAGATCTACACAAAAATGAAAAGGCAAGGAAAGTTTTCATGTAAGATAATAAGTGACTGGGAATAGTCACAAAACATTCATCTATGAGTGGTAAAATTATACATATTACTCAGATATTACCTCACCCCTGTCAGAATGGCTTATATAAAAAAGGAATGGCCTTAAGGAATGTTGGTAAAGTTGTGATGAAGCAGGAACTCTTGTCCATGATTGGTGGGAATGCGAACTTGTACAAACCCTGTGGAGAACGATATGGAGATTCCTCGAGGGAAAAAGAGAAAATTCTGTTTGAAACAGCAATCCCACAACAACATATGTCTCACATGAAATATGTAGTATGACTAGCAAGTATATAAATGATATTGACACCTAATATGAAAAGACCTAGGTATACTTAGGTATGTAGCGGTACTGTTCATAATTGTCAAATCAGAAGCCATCTCATGTAACATCAACAGATGTATGGAGAAACTATGGAATGTACAGTTCTTGCTTGGGGTATTATTATGCAGCTATGTAGAAAGATATAACCACATTGTTTGGGCAAAAATGGAGAGATCTTGGGATGATTATGTGGAGTGAGATCCGTTAAAAAGTACAGCATATCTCAAATGGTCTCCAGTCTTCTATGAAATATAAATACCCAAGAAACATGTCTATGCAAACAACAAAATAAATGCACATTTGAACTTGGCAAAAAGGAGATAGTGGTTAAACGAGGGAATAGGGGAAATGGTGGAGGGGTTAGGGGAGGTCGTTTGGTGGAGGAAATAAAAAAAAAGGTGAGAACAACAATGTTATGCTAGATGCAGTGACTTTCTGAGATTTGTAAAGCTAAAAAGAGGTAGAATGGGATATGGAGGCCAGGCCTCAGATGTACAAAAATGAAAAAAAAAATCAAATCTAATTTCAGTCATCCTTCAAAAGCAACCAGGAGCATGCTGTCTCCCAGCCCCTACCCTGGTTATAATAACTAATATGTCTTCATTACTTTATCGTCTAGTTCCTATTATAAGACTAATACATTTTCAGTGCAAAATATTTTGGCCATTAATTTATAAGTAAATAGATGTATTAGAAGTCTAATTTCTCAAGGAAAACAACTGAAACAAGAGAAAAAATGACGGGATTACACATTATTTTTCCTTTTATTTTTATGTACTTATTTGGGGTTGTTTATATATTAAAGGAAATTTTTAGAAATAATGGAATCTACTCTTTCCTAACAGATACTGAAATGCAAGAGAAATCATAGCTATATAAAAGCATACGTTTCATGTAGTAAACCACACCTGAAGGGGTGATAACAGGTGAATCTTCTCTATCTTTCTGCTAAGTAGCATGAGGCATGTCTACCGAGGCAGGAAAAGACGGGTGCAAATGCCAGTGTCTGTGATGGACCAGGAAGGACCGCTGCAGCCTATTTCATGCTGTGTTTGCTACTATGATGGTGGTCAAGAGCAGCAACCTGTCATCACACATGCCAGCTTAGACCCTACGCTATTCAAGAGGCAGGGGTACATCAGTGTCGTCGCTATTCAGATTGCTTATCACTGGCATTGTTTTGCAGTCTCTTGGAGATATAAAGTCTCAGGCTCTTCCCCAGGCATTTCATTAAGATCTTAATGTGATCTGTAGACGTGTCATTATTAAGAAGCTCTGCTTAACTCCTCAGTTCATCATCGGGCAGAGATTTCAAGTATCAACCTCCTGGTATTTTCTTTCAGAAATAAATGTGATCATGCAAGATAGATGCTTATTACAATAGTTGATACACATTAAACAGTAAATAATGGTACAAGCTGTCTTATCATCACATTTCTCCAATATGTTCTGATGCTTCAACTTCTCATACTTTTATTGAAGTCTACAAAAAACATACAGGTCCTCATGTAGGTATTTTCATTCTCAACTCAGAGGAGAATGAAGTCCATCTTCTAAAACATTTATATCAACATCAAGTTCCACATATTCCTTAACGAACGTAAGGGAGCCCAAGTTTCAGAAGAACTCAGAGTCGTTAAGCCAAGATGCACTCATGTCAGATGATGGGAAAGGGCTGCAGACTCAAATGTTTGCATCATTTTGCGCAGAGCTGAAATTACAAAGTTCACTAACAGAAAACCCAACCCTTTAGTGTTCCCATTTCCCACAACAATCCAGCAAATTCCAGTTATTAGTCAACAGGCAAACTTCAGCCATGTCAACTATATCCTTTTATTTCGTTCACAATGCAAACCCTTTAAACCACAGAATTTAAGAGTGACCTCTAGACAAGCAAAAAGCAGATGCATCAGCAAGTCAGTAATAAGAAATGCAAAAGTTTCTCTGTAAGATGAAAGGAAATGAAACTATGTTGAAAGAAGGAAACATGGGAAAGAAAAAGAAATCCCTGGTAAAGGTAAATATAAAACATAGAATGAATTAAACACATATGAAGCCAGTGTGTTGATCATACAACAAAAGCAGTAATATTAAGTAAAACAATAATTAGGTAAGGGACACACAGAAGATACATTATGTGAAATCAGCAATATAAAATGTAGGGGGATGAGTGAAAATTGCAGTGTTTTAGAATGCATTCAAAATTAAGTTGCTATCAATTTAGAATGTTATATGGCTACATTTAAACATGTGATGTTATCTACAATGCTATCTATAAACCTTATGGTAATCACACATAGCTGTTGTACGTCAGCCACTCTTCAGCAAAACACATGCACAACCAAATCTTTCAGCCCTGTGTATCTCATTCCTCTGTTCATTCATTCATCACACACCTCATACATGAACTCGTCTTGGCCCTGCAGACCAGAGTGGCTATGGCACAGCCCTGCTGTGCAAATAAGAACATTGCATGAAGCTGTTGTCTGTGTATTGAGGTAGGAGAGGGGTTCAATCAAGAAAACCAGTAACCATGATGTACTGAAGGATCTGCCCTTACACTTTAGTTGATTCCCTCATGTGTCATGCAAACACACATATCATTGGTGCCTGTTCTGAAACACATGGCATTTTCAAGGAAGGAGTCTTTTCTATTATGACAAGTTATTGCTTGTTGGGGTGAGAAGTGAGCAGGAAAATGTGAGTTTTTGAATGGATTTGCCCACAATGCAGCTGGGGCTTTTATAACCTGGAGTGATCTCCAAGTACCCCAATGAAGTAGCTGAGGACACCATTTGGCATCCTAGCATGTAGGCATCATTGAGAATATTGATTTTAGTTTTGGGGTAGTGAACACAAGGACAAGGGTCTTCACCTGCTGAATTTCCTTTTTGGCATTCCACACACTCTCTTTCCTCATCCGTTGCCAGCTATGTTCACATCATTGCCACATTTATGAGGCAAGTGTCCTTTCTCCTCCACAAAGTGGATATTGACCTCCATGTTCAGAGGGGTGCTAGGCGATGGTCAAGAAGACACTGCATGACACCCCGGCCCGGCACATACCATTAGGCAGATAGCTACACGTTTTGGTTGACAGAGGTGCTTGTGACCTGTATGACAGGGATTAATGGACATCTATTCTTGGCAGCCTATCTTCCTGAACTGGTCACCTTTGTTGTTTGGAAATAGTCCCCCATGTCCCTCCCTGCTCTCGACAGCAGTCGTCTTTGCCGTTGGGCACAATGATTCACCTGATCATCCTTGCCAGGAGCCACTGTCATAAAAACAGAGGAGGACTCACCTCTGAAAAGCAGGAACCATCACACCTGTGCTAAATAAGCACAAGGATCTTGTGAAAGACAGTGTTTTTGTAGCTCAGCCTGTAAAATTCACTTTTTTGGGTCATTGGTTTTTCTCTCCCGTAAAGAGAGAGAGAATTGAAATAATCAGTCATGGGAATAAATGTCTTTCTAATCAAACTCAAGAACCTCTAAGTGGAATCTGTGTTATATTCCAGAAGGTGTTTTCATTCAATGTGACTGGTTTTTACTTTTGTTTTTCGATTACCGAATGACGACTTTAAGGCTCTCAGAGTAAATTTAAAAGTTTGGAAATTGTCTGTCCCAATAAGGACACATGGCACCTTCAGTCCGCTGCTCCCACTCTTCCTGGGAGGTCAACATTCCCTGCTTGCGCTTCCGTGTCCCGACACTCCCCACCTCTGAAGAAACCCTTTCTTGTTCTCGGTGACCTTGTAATGCAGCACTAAATACTTGGTAAATACTTGGTTCTTTAATCAACTGTGATGTTTTCTGTTGCAAATAAAAGGAGGCTTGATCAAAACCAACTTATATAAAATAATAGAATATTGGTTTGCATCACCGAGGAGTGATTAAGTAGACTTGGTTTCAGGTGCAACTGGACTCAGCTGCTCCATAGATATTATATGACTGTTGACCATTTTCTCTGGTTTGGGGATGGAGTAAATGTATCCTTCCAAAGTTCACACGGCAATGCCCTAAACCTCAACAACCATATTGGAGGCAGATCCTTTAAGATCCTCAGTTAAGGTTACTAAAGCCAGCAGAGATATACTCTCTCTCCATGTCTGCTCACACACACACACACACACACACACACACACGGGGAAGTCACATAAGGTCACTATGAAAACAGTTATTCACAAGCCAAGAAGAGCCATGTGACAGATGCTAACCACACTCACAGCTGCAGCTCATACTTCCAGTCTCACACTGTGATGAAATGTTTCTGTAGCATGGGCAGGCGATGAGGGCAGCCTGAACAGGCCACCATAACATCAGGCATCTCCCTCGCTCCTTGCCTAGGACAAAGGAGGGAGGGTGGTCACCCTCCCCTTAACCTGGGCCAACCCGAGCTCTGGGCTTGAGCAGCAGAGTCCAGAATTGATATCCAGGCCTTCTAAAGCTCGGGGCTTAGTGCTCTCGTGGTTTTTTTCCTGATTTTTCTAAGAAAATCACAGTGGGGGAAGGAGCTTACCCTGGCACAAGAGAACGGTCCTGACTTGTAGAAAAGTACATGAGCTTAGGGGTCTTGACAGTAGAAAAACTAGTGAAGAAGGGTTGTGTGGCACTTAGTAGATAATAATGACAGTACCTGGTATATTGAAGGTTCACTATGTGCTAGATATAGAACTGAGTGATCTACCTAGATTATATATACATATGGAAACATTGCATACCTATGTGTGTGTGTATATATACCTCTGTGTGCATATATATGTATATACACATCGATTATATAGGTATATTATATAGGTATATATAATCTGGGTAAATCAGATACACGTATACAATCTTGCTTAGAGAGTCTAATACAAAAATTATTCATGTGCCTATTTCAATGATCAGGAAATTAAAATTAAAGAACATGAACAAGATCGCTCAAGGGAGGAGCTCAAATGGGATGAGGCTGACGCAAAAGTCCTAGTTCTCAGCCACCAAGCGATTCTCCCTGTTCTTGGCCCCGCTGAGTGGGCTGCTGTGGGTCACTGCATTGGACTTGGTATATGGTTTTGTCTAATTCCACCTCCAGGCGCACGTGACCATTGATGCTGTTGTGTGGCCTTCCATGGCACAAGTGCAAAGGATCTGCCATCGACCAGGCAGTGTCCAGCTGTTACATCTTGCCCATGAAAATAGACATTTTAGATCAATTGTTTTGGCTTCTCCCAAGGTTGCTGAGGCGGCGGATGCCATGGTCTTTACTAAGGAGAGGAGGGAGCAGTGTCTGGGGACAGCATTGGCCATTGACCGGCACATGTGAGGTCGGCAAGCTGGTGACCGAGTCACCCTCATCCTCATGACTGGACCTCTGCACTTGCTCCATGGGCAGATCTCAGAGCCTCATTCTTCCTCACTGCCTGGGCCTGTGATACCCAGCCATCCCTCCTCTGCCTCTCACTCTCCAGAGGGACACTGGGGTGTTCTCAGCAGAGGGGAGTGCTTCCTTGGCTCAGTCCCGGGGTCCGCCACCATCTCAGCCGGGCATCGAGTGGTAGGTGGCCTGACCTTTCATCTAACCGAGCTGGGAGTTTTCAGGTGAAGAGCCCCATGTGAACACATGGCAAAAGGAGAACAGGGCATCGTGTGCCTCACGGCTCCCATCCAGGGCAGACAGAGCAGGGTTTGCTGCTAAGCCTGCCTCTGCTCAGGGAACCCGAAAGCCTGCAAGCTGGAGAGTGGCAGAGAGAGCAGACAATGCACCGGAAACAGTTCTAAAGACACAGCAGAAAGTCTCTATTTCTGTGGTCAGGGTTTGTGCTGGGATCTGCTGGCACAAGACTTTCTATGGTGAGCTGGTCCCCACATCACACTGAGACGGAACACACAGCAGATGGATGCCATGTGGCACAGGCCGGCAGACAGAGAGGTTATCCAGGCAGCGGAGTGGCCAGGGCACGGGGCAGGCAGCTGCCCCTGGATTCAGATGTCAGAACTGAAGACGCAGCTCTGGAAGTTTCCAAGGGTGAAGCTTTGCTCAATGGACCGACTTTCCTGAGCCTCCGTTTCCTTTCTGCAAGATGAAGCTGACCAGGCTTGCTCACAAGGTAACTGCCTAGGACAACTCTAAAGATTAGTGGAGACGATCAAGAACTATTGCAGGTCGTACGTGACTTTCATGGTCTGTAATTAAATGATGGCAGATGTAGTCTGCTAATGGGAGAGATTCTTGCTGCAGACTCTAAAGGACTTGACATTTTATGCTCCTACTTGAAACGGTGTGCACAAAAGAGCTGTTCAGATAGTATCATGAGCTTAATACATAAAAAACCAAATAGAGACAGAGAATGTTCCCTTAGCTGTGCTGGATTCTACAGTGTTTCCCGAGCCATCCATAGTGTGCTTACAAACATGCATTTGTACATAGTATGTACGTATTTTATATGATACATATATACACAAGTTCATGTTAGTATCTGTCTGTCAATCTGCCATTCATACACATTCTCTCTCTTTACTTATATCTTCGATTTTAGGGTCTTTTTGTTTCGGTTTTGTTTTGTTTTAGAGACTAGGTCTCACTATGTTACCTGGAGTAGTCTTGAACCCACAGACTCAAGTGATCCCTGGCCTCAGCCTCCCAACGCTGGGATTATAGGTGTGCGCCACCACATCTGGCTTATATTTTAGTTTTTAATGGGCAATCTGCACATAGAGAAATAGAAATCACTTTCCAGTTTTATGTGTCATACCATGGGTTTTGTATCCATAATTGATTAAAATCCCAGCCCACTATTTACTAGATTGTGTCAGGGATATATCTAATGTAACTCAAAGGCCATGGGGCTTATAATAGATTATATATATAATATATAATAGAATATGTAAATGAACTACTCATCCTGGGTCTTGTTTTCCTTATCTGTAAAACTGGGAAAAAGTAGAATGACGTCTATTTTGGTAAATAAAATAGAATAATCATCACATACTTGACTTTCCTGAGATAATTATCAAAATACTCCAAAGATGTAGCCATGATTTTATCACTAAGATACCCAACATGCAAATGTATTGCTTTAATTACAGTATAAGGTGACAAAATAAAGGAATCCTTTAAGCAGATCCTAAGATCCTTCTTGCTTACAAACTTTCTTTGCATTTAAAAAGTCTTGTCATGGGAAGGCGGAAGCAAAGCTCTATATTTTAAAGACAGAAAAGCCACAGACAGGAAAGCCTTGTCAGTTTCGGAGGCTTCTGGGAGCTATTTGCTCCTGTCTCTTGGAACTCCAGCCTAGGATGCTGGGCCCCAGAACCATGCTCACAGCCCCCCAAAGGCAAGCGAGGGCAGTTCTGGGAGCCTGGGTCTGGGGGTGCAAGAAGGAGACAGAAAATCGGAGCATCTCCACGTAGTAAGCAATGCCCAGCAGCGAGAGGATGAGAAGAGGATGTCGGGGCAGCTTCAGCTGTGCCAGGCCAGATGAGCCAGGCTTCCCCTGCTGCCACCAGAGAAGCCACTCTCGCTTTTGTGACACGTGGACGAGGCTGCTTTCCAGGCTGCTCAGTGTCTCCAGAAAGTCACTTCTCCTTGAGAGCTCATGGAGGGCTGAGTTCCGAAGCACCGTCCTCTCCTTGTGACTCCAAATTAAGAACATCAGCAACGCCTCAGTGATGACAAATGGTCTGAGCATGAAGTTTCCAACAGAACAAGAGGGAGCTGGGCCACAGACTCAAGCGCTTAGTCCCAGCTCCCATCAGCTCCCGTCACCGAGGGCCTGTCACCACGCGGGCACCATACGTTGGCATTTCCAGGCAGTCCCGCCCCTCACTGGTGGTGCCAGCCCCCAGCAGGGCAGTGTTGGAAGTGAGTTCTTTAGCGGTATCACCAGCGACTAGGGTCCTTCCACCTCAGCTGTGCAAGCGCTCTGTGGAGCGAGACGCTTGTCCTTTTGAAACTGGGTGCAAAAGGGGCAAAATCCGCTAACCAGCAAACCACGGGTTCTCTCACCCGCGCGCAGCAGCTGCCATTCAAATGCAGTTCAACCACAGGGTTTTATTAACAAGGAAATTAACCAGGAAAGTAAAAAGTTCTCAAAACCACAAGTGGCCATCATCTGCCCCCGTCAGCATTTTCAGTACCCAAAGTCCCAAAGACACAGTCCAAGATGGCGCCCTTGGCCCCTCCACACCTGAGGCAGGCACTCTGCCAAGTCCATTCTTTCTCTAGCGTCTTCTCTTCACTTCTCTCTCCAGTGTTCCGAGCTGCTCTGCTTCTCCAAGGCTCTGCAAACTTCTTCCACAATGACTGATGCACAGATCAGCTTTCCACATCCCTGGCCATCTCCAGGGACCAGCTCACTATGCCACCTTGCTGCGGTGCCACACTCTCCACACCGGCCACCCTTCTGCCGGTCACCATGGCTCCTTGCCACCTCCAGCTCACTCTTCATGGGTCTGTTCTCTCAGTCAGCCATGCTTTCTCCTTCCTCTTTTCTTCTCATTCCTTCCGTTTTATGTGCCCTTTGCACTTCTCGCTCCCCATTTTCCCTCGCAGGTTTTTCAAACTCCGCCACCAGGGCATTTGGGCACCAACACAAATTTCAACTGCGTCACTACCCTGGATCATTTTCACTCTTAGGCAGCCAACAGGGCCACATTCTGTACCCCAAGTCTATGAGAACAAAGTCAGCTCTCTCAGTCAGCAGTGATGTGTTCAACACATCCCTGTATGTATGGCCACGTGTAACTATCTCATCAGTGGACGCCAAGCCATTTCACATAGTGATGTGGTAAAGGTCACCGTTGGTCAAAGTCCCCATCAACCAAGAACCTCCATATTCATAAACTTGGCTGTTGCCATGAGCTGCCTTAGAAAGACGTGGAATTCCTTCCTGTCCCTCAGAAGCAGGCAATGGGCATAGCCCTTCTCATCTCCAGGTCACTGAATTCCTCTGTACGCTGCTCAGATCACTCTGTGAGCTGCCTCTATCTCCTTCTACCATTGGATCCTCTTGGCTGCTGGTTCCTCTGCTCCAGACTTTTCCCTGGTCCTGACTTCTAAGAAGACACATTGTCCTTATCCTGGGGGGTGGAGGCAACTGTGTCTCTTCTCCAAATTCCCTAGACTCTCTGGATAACATGGAAACTATCTCCTGACTCTAACGTCTCTGCAGCACCTCTGTGAAGCCTTACTGACCTCCTTCCCTCAGGCACGGCTGAATATTCCATTTGTGGGTTGACGCTTATAAGTTTGGTCCCCAAAGATTTTCCTATCATTGTTTTAAACATCAAACCTTTAAAGTCCTTAAAATTCAAAGTGCCATCTTATTCATCTTGAAGCCTTCAGGGTAGAAGTTTGCCCAGCATTTAATAAACGTTTTTCTCAAGAATGAATCATGAAAGGTTATGAATTCCATGTGTTTGTGTGTGTGTGTGTATACCTTCTATGGTTCTCATTAAACATCCCATAATGTTTGATTGCCAAAAATCAGACTTTTAAAGCTGTGACAGAGAGATCTGTGACGCAGAGAAATCAAGCTCGACCCCTTTTCTCCTGTGCTTCATCAGTTGCAATTAAGATGAAGTATCCGGCTTTGCTGAAAATACAAATTGAAGTTGACGATAAACACCAAGCAGGAGAAGCAGATCAGCTCCTCTCCGTATAAAATAAGGGCCTGGAATTTTAGGGCCCAAACCACCATCATGTTGAAAATCAATCCCCGGGAGCACTTGACAGCTCTTGTCTAAATCCGTAACTCTAGATTGTATCATTATTTCCCATTTTAAATGCACGGATTCATTTCCTTACTGACAACTTCCTTTACTTTTCCCTCCTGATTGAAATAAGGATACTGCTTCTGCACCACACATTCTGCCCGTACTTGATAGACGGTGTTGGGGGTTGGGTGTCATTCTCTCTTTAGAAGACCCACGAAGGATTGTGCCAAGAAGCATGTCCTGAGGCTGCTGGTGTGCGGAGGGGAAGGAAGTATCCAGAAACTGAAGGAACTGGAGTGGTCACTTCCCCCAGGTACTTGAAACTGAGTGGGAGGAGTGTGAGTGGACGGGAGTGTTCACGCCTTTCACATCCTGAGGATACTCACGGCAGGGGTGCAGCAGGAGCTGCTGTTACCACCTGCTAAGATGCCAGCACTCGCCTTCCACAGCCTGGGCGGGGGGCAGGTGGACATAGCCTTTCAGGAAGTGGAAAGAAGGAAGAAAGAGCAGGGTGCTGCGAAAACAAGGTTCCTTTGCCTCATTAGACAGGAAGTTGAGAGTCAGACCCACGCCTCTGGCTGATTAGAGACAAGAGGGAAGACTCAATCATTAAGCGACTTACAACGGCCCTTGCATGCCAGCTCCTACCCGCCATCTCGTGGTTCCCTAATAGTCTCAGATGCTTTTTCGTCTTCAACAAAGGAGGGATCACAGGAATCAAAATGCCCGGCCTCTAGGATGTCACCTTTCAAAATGCAGAGGCTGAAGCAAGGTGGCTACGCCTCTTAGAGGCAAACTAGTCCCCGGAAAACAGATGTTCTTTGTGCTAGGGCTGTGGAGGCAGATATAAGCTTGACCGAGACAGACTATCAGGTGAGACGGAGAGTGCGTGATCGGAGAAGAAATTGGCGCCAAAGAGAATTAGCAACTTTCAGTCTCTCAAAGATGATGGGATATGGAGAAGCAGCCATTTATGGAAAAACCCAGCGCTCTTCCTTTCAACACTCTCGGAACACCTGCTGCCTCTCCCTTCCAAACCCTGAAATTCCTGGGACTGGGAAAATCAGGCTTCCTCTGCCCTCCCTCACATCCTCCTTCCTTCCCGCCAGCCTCTGTCTGGAGCCAGGCTGCAGAATCAGCCTGTGGGGACGAGATGGGCTGCTGGTCGCCTCTGCGGTCATGGGGGCCTGGGAGGGGGTGATGCCCTCGACCGTGCAAAGAGGACGTTAGCACCGTTCATAGAAATGGAATCTCACAGGGAGGTTCACTGCTTCCTCTGACCCGCGGGGTGAACGAGCTGCTCAGGCTTCTCCACCCTCAGCCTCTGGCCAGCACCTGTGGGACTGCGCCCTCAGGAAGGATGGGGTCTCTGCCTGGCTCAGCGGGTGGGCACAAGCATGGGTGGACAGACACACCCCTGGGTCTGGGAGATGGAGAATGGGATGGCATCTCCCTGGGTGGGCTGAGGGGAGAGGAGAGGATCAAAAGAGAAGGCCAGAAAGGGAAGGCCAGGAGAGATCCCAGAGAAAGTGCATGAAGATTCCTGGGGACTGGAGGTCCACCTGCTTCCTAGATCCTGCCCCGCCTGTCTGCTGGCCACACAATCGGCCCTGTCTCCCTGCATGGAGGCCCTGTGTGCCGCGTCTGGTTCCCTGCGAGCATGACAGCTGTATAACTCACCACAGGCTCTGACTTCTTTTGCTAGACCCGAAGACAAAGTCTTCAGGACTAGGACGCTTCCAAGCAGACCCTGGCTCCGAGTGGCCACCAGGCATGGAGCGTCCTTGCTCCCGTGTCCACTCAGCTTGCCCCTCTCAGCCAGGCACCCCCCACAGCTGCTTCCGCAGACACCCATTCTCAGGAACCTCTGCCCTGCAGGACAGATGGCTGCCAGATCTTCATGTCTGTGTCTCTGGCAGGGGCCGGCCTCGCCCTCCCTTCCCACTGCTGCTGGGGGAGATGCAGAGCAGCATCTGCGCTGTGTCCTAAGAGGCTCATCCCAGAAGGAAGTCCTGGTGTCAAAGAGGCGTCACGAGCAGCTGTGGTGGACCATGCTGGAGACAGGCAGCTTCTGGCGTTTCTGTGGGGATGCGCTGTGAGCGTCTGGGCCCTGGATGCCAGCACGGGTCGCCACTTTGCTCCTCTGGGCAAGATTGTGCAGACAGAGGACCAGTCATGTCCTGGGTCTCTGGGGACACCTGCTTGGGATCTTAAGGGGGAGAGTGGCCTATTGCTAGACGTCGTGCCAAGCCAGCAGGGGTCTGAAGGGAAGTCTTAAAGAAGCTCAGTTCGGTCCCCTGGTCTGTCTGGCCCAAACCGTGCTGCATTCCAGCCTGGCTGCCCTGGTGCTAAAAAACCCAGCAATACACGTGACTGTGTCAGTTCAAAGGTCATTTAATTAATAATTAATGACAATAAACAAAACAAAAAGAAACTCAACCAACTAGGAGAAAATTTTTGTCCTCCAGATAAGTGATAAAGGTCTGAGCACAAAGATCGACAAAGAGCTCACACAGCTCAACAAAAACAAAGTAAAAAGCCCAGTCCAAAAATGGGGAGAAGAACGAAAAAGATACTTCACCAAAGAGGAAACACAGATGGCCAACAGGCATATGAAAGAATGTTCCACATCACTAATAGTCAGGGACATGCTAATAACCAAAACCACACTGAGATACCATCTGAAACCAGTAAGAATGGTCCATAAAAAAAAAACAAAAACAACCAACCAAACAAACAAAAGAAAACAGGCAACAACAAGTGATGGCGCAGATGTGGAGAGAAAGGAACACTCTTACACTGCTGGTGGGAGTGCAAACTGGTCAGCCACTGTGGAAGACTGTGTGGAGGACCCTCAAACGATTGAAAGTGGAATTACCATTCAACCCAGCAATCCCACTACTGGGAATCTACCCAGAGAACATGGAAACACTAATTCAAAAGGACACCTGTATCCAAATGTTTGCTGCAGCTCTGTTTACAATTGCCTAGAATGGAAACAACCTAAATGTCCTAGAACTGATGAACGGCTGAAAAAAATGTGGTATATGTACATGATGGAATACTATACATCAATCAAAGAGGACAAACATATGTCATTTGCAGGAACATGGATGGAGCTAGAAGGAATCATAGGAGCAGAAATAAGCCAGAAAGAAAAAGAGAACTATGGGATCTTCTCACTTATAGGAGGGACATAAGAAAGCACAAACAATGAGTAAGAAAATTTTGCAACAGCCAACAGAACCGAACCATAGAGCAAGAGAGGGGGAGAAGGAAGAGGGAGAGGTGGAGGACATGAAAGATGAAGATGGTTAACAGGTGTTAAGGAAATGGGAGAACCCTGGGGTACACAATAATGTGTTACATATATATATATAGATAGATATATATATGAAAAATAATAAAAAAGAAAAAAGTTTTTACTAAAGAGTATTATATTATCATGAAAGTATATAAATCTTAAGTATAAAGGATAGTAATTTATCACAAAGGCATCATCCAGATCAAGAAACACAACAATAAACACACCTTACAAACCTTCCCTGATTCCTTCCTACTCATTCTAATCCTCCCCAAATGCAATCTCAATGATAACTTCAGAAATTATAATTTAGTCTTGCTGCTTTCTGAATGTTAGTTATATAAATAAAAGTATATAGTATACAGTAAAAAAAAAATTAAAAAATTAGAGACCTCATTCTCTCTCTCAGCCTCAGTCTCTCCCTTTTTCATGTGTGTATTTTCCTTCTTTCAAACACAGCCATAGGATGATTATTCCTTCAATGGCTATTTGTGTAACAGTGGACACATTTAGTCATTATCTTTGAATTCAGCCCCCATGCACCTGGAGGAAGCTTTTGTTATCCACAGCCACCCCTCTGGCCACCCGACAGGCCCTAAACAACAAGTCTATGGGAGAAGAGCTAATTCAATCAAAATAACAAGGGCTGATCTTCACTGTACCACAAATAATAGATGACTTTTTATAAAGAAAATGACTTTTTATAAAGAAAAACGAGTCCCTGCATCGGATGTATAAAAATGGTTCCTGTGAGTTTTCTATAGCCATTTGTGAGGGAGAGTGAAGGGAGAAGTTCGGGAAGCATTCTCTTGGTAACAAAAGACTTTGCCTTCACTGAAACCAACTGGCAGTTTTGAATAAAGGTGTTTTTCTCCAGTATCTTTTACCCTGGGATTTGTTGCGAGGGAACGAGACGACGCATGGAGAGAAGAGGATTGTGGAGAAGATTTTCAACAGAATTGTGCAATTTAGAGATTAATATATTTCTCTCCCTCCACAGAGTCATTGTGAAGTTTGAGGGCTAAGGTCCCGGTAAGTGAATTTACTCTAAAATGATTACAGGTCACATTCTGAATCTACACATTGATGGGGCTGTATTCTAAAGGGAAAATAATTAAAATAGTAGCAAGTAATAAATTTTAAAAAAATATTGTTTTCCTGATTTTTGTTAAACATCAAAAAAAAGACAAAAAAAAAACCTGCCAAGAACAGAGTTTGAAGAAAGTGCTGGTTTTCAACTAGATGGCAGGGTCTGAGCCCAAGCACGAAGCTGATGGTGGTTGGGACACACTGCTTTTGGGTTTCATGACTCTTTGGATGCATAAACTCTGCAGTGGGGAAAGATGCTTCTAGAACAATCATGTGCACACCTCACCATAGCACCAGTCAGAAAGAACATTGCTTTCCTCCATTCAGGAACACACACCCAGTGCAGATGGGAGAAAGTGAGACACACACATTGGGTGCTGGGTGTGTTGCAGGGTGGGAGGAGGCCGAGTTTCCAGGGGCCTAGGGAAGGTGGGAGGTAGAATAGGGTGCAGCTGAGTGCAGCACACCTGCTTTAGTGTGGACATTTAGTGAAATCAGGTCAAAAAGGGGCAGAAGCCTCTAACCAACAAGCCACAGGTCTGGATCACGCAAGCACAAAGCAGTTGCCAAAGTCACAAAGCAATTTAAACAACAGGTTTTATTAACAAGGGGAATTAACCAAAAAAGAAAAAAGAAAAAAGAAAAGTCCTTAATGCCACAAAAGGCCAGTTATCTCACCCCAATCACCATTTAGTCCATAAGTCCCAAACACATGTCCAAGTTGGTGCCCCTTGTAGGCACTACAAAGTCCAGTCTTTCTCCAGCATCTTCTCTTTGCTTCTTATCTCCCCAGAATTCTGAGCTGCTCTGCTTCTCCAAGGCTTTTCAAACTTTTCCAATAGATGCTGAGGCAAAATCAGCTTTCCAAATGCTGCTGCCTTGCTGTGGCTCCAAGCGTTTCCTTTACCAGGCCCGCCTTCAGCCGCATCTGGCCACATTCACCAGGTCTGCCCTCAGCAGCCCCTTGTCACTCCCGGCCTGGTGTTCTGGCATCTGACTTCACACAGCTATGTCTCTGCTAGCCACTCTCCCACCATGGCTCCTTGCTACCACCAGCTCCCTCTTCCAGGGGGCTTCCCCCGGCCAGGCCATGTGGACCTGTTCCCTCAGTCCATCATTCTCATATGTCTCCTTCCTTTTATATAAGCCCTCTCTTCCCGCTTCCCATTTTCTCCTACGATTCTTTCAGACTGCCCACCAGGGCATTTTGATGTCCCTACAATCTCCAACTGTGTTATTACCCTGTATCACTAGCAGGACTCAGGATAGAAACTGGGCTTCGAGCAGTGGCTTGGAGACTTAGGTGGTGGGAACCATTTAGCAAGTGGTGACCACGAGTCAGTGTCCATGCCACACCTGCAGGACAGGATGACCTGGTAACAAGTAACCAGTTCACACATCCTGGGAGACACTTGCCCAGAAAAGCCTGCGTCTGCCTATGTCAAGCTTCTGACACACTTAAGGGGCTCAATGTGTCAGAGGGTCTCAGCCCAGGGCTCAGAGCCTGTTTCTTCCGCATGAGGCAGTTGACCATCCTTGGAGTGAGCAGCCACACTGCCCAACACAGTGGACCAAGTCCTAATAAACTCCTTAACAAAAATTGCGGCAAACTGGATGTGGGTGAGCTGACCACAAGAGTTGCTCCCCTGGGCAAGTGTCCCCTCCCTGTGCTTTAAGCGCCTGTCTGTGCTGTCATTTTCTAACACCCGTGTCAGCTGTCTCTGGTCTCACCTCAGCTGCCGTCACATTCCAGTCTAAGAATATACCATCAGGAGTCGTGTGTGGAAAGAAAAAGAAATTGAGATGGAAGAGATTGATGGCAATCTGCGAGGCCAGCCCACAGCACGGGATCCTGGGAAGCATGTCCAGGTCCCACTTTAATAAAGCTGTGAAGCCCCTTATATCTCCAGCAAGGAATGTTACAATGATGTCATAAGGAAGGAGCAAAGCGTACGTGACATGCAACAGGGAGGATGCAGGGATGCGCGATAACAGGAGGAATTACCTGTGGGAGCAACAGTCATCACTCATAGGTCCTATGTCTCTTGGGACCTTCCAAAGAGTTTAAGAAGCTGGGTGACAGGTGAGAGACATGCTGTTGCCCACCCTCCAGTGTGCCCGAGGGGACTGGAAAGACAGGAGGTGTTCCTCGTAGCTGAAGCTCCTTCTCTCCACCTGCTTCCATGTTCCACGATACCCTATACCAGGACAGTGACTCATCAGGCCTCAGCTATGAGGTCATCATGGGACAGCTCCCACCCAGCATCCGCTCACTGTCACTGAGGTCCTGTGTCACCTGACAGCAGTGAGGCTTTTCCACAGAAAAGCCCCCAGGGCACCTGAGCTCAGCATCAGTCAAGCCCCAGCGGTGCTGGAAAGGGGTCTTGGGTGGTGGGTGTGGTGGGACATGGCCCCTTGAGGTGTGACCCTGTGCCTCTAAGGCCCCGGCAGTGTCATAGCAACGTAGCCAATGTCACTTCAATATTAAAGACTACACACCTGCACACTCCCCACCCCTTAAGAGGGAAATGTGGTCTTTGACCCACTGCTGTCACTGACCCAAGAGTGCTTGGCTGGTTGGCATGAGAGGCCGTCCATGAGGGTCATATTTAGCTGTTGATTCCTGCAACGCTGAAGAATGATCTGGAATGATAAGGAAAACAATGGACCCACGCGGGCCAGCTTCCCCTTTATCAAGAAATACATTGAGACAAATTGGCACGTGTCTACATGTCTACATGTAAGAGATGCTCCATGTAAGAGCATCTGCTTGGAGAAATGAGGATCAGTAATGGCAAGAGGTTCCACACCAAGCTGTATGTGATGCTTGGTGGAAGCAGAAAGTGATTAAACGAGTGATATGTGATCAACATCAGGAATAACATGAGAACAAGTGATGTGCTTCATTAAGAAGGGGCTGATACTTAGTCACCATTAGTAGCGAGGTACCAGAGGGAAAATCCTACAGCTCACCCTGACTTGATTCAGCCCTCTTTTCCTCAATAACCCATTCCTTGAGACTGGGACTTGTTGGCTGCTCGACAAGACACAGGACTTTGAAGTTCAAAGCTGCGGGTTTATTACAAGGGCACCCGGATCCCCAAGCCAAGGTGTCAGAAGAGACCTGAGCAGTCTCTGTTACAACCTTTTATTATAGGGCAACACCACCACCGCCCCCCATGGTGAGGCAAGCAAGCAGGTGGAGGACATGTACCCATAACTACAGGACACTTTCCCACATCCCCATAATGGTGGGACGTGTCCCCATAACTGTGGGCTTCCAATTATACTGACATCCATCGTCTATTAGGAGGACAGTACTGGCATTCATCATCCATCAGTAGGACAAGAAACTTGTCAGGAACAACCAGGAATAAGGGGAGGCAGAAACAGAATGTGGGGTCACCAGCCATGGTGTGAATTCTCCATCGAGGGCAGGTGTGAGACTCAGCCCCCCAGCACCCCACGAACCTGGCTGCCCCACTGAGCAGACCCAGAGCTACCACATGACCACGGGCAGAGCATCCTCTTGCTCCCTCAAGTTCAGGGTGCCATCGGGGAGCAGGCCGCTGAGGCGACGGCTGGGGGTCCAGGTCCCATGGGCTGGGTCACTATGGGGAGGGGGTGAGCAGCGTGCCCCACCTGGGGGAAACGCACCCCCTTTGCACCCTCTGCTAGAAGTGAATCCCTGATTAATGTGACTGAGCTCATTATTCTGATCACTCCGAACAGGGCTGCCAGCGCATCCCAATTAATAGATCAGCGGTAATCAGCGGCTAATTAGCCCCTGAGCAGTGCTGATTTTCCCTTAGGGAAAATCACGTGTGCAGGCGGAGGTTAAAGTGGCAGAGCCTGTGTCATGATGTCTTTGCCCACGGAACCAGA